>BPLS01026439.1:17494-43260 GCA_019656275.1 Rhododendron kiyosumense
ACTTTAACAATATCCATGTGTTTTGATATTGTAAAGTATCACAGATATCTGAGAGTTAGTGAGTTTTGGTGGGCATACACTGGAATTGGGTGAGAGATTGCGTTGCCCATGGGGTAGGCGATTTGCCGAACCACGTAAAATCTTCAACTCTGTGTGTGTAGCTAAGGAACCAAAAACTTTCGAAACCACCACCATTTTTGTTCTCTGTCCGAAATTGCAGGTTTTCAAAATTGCTCGAAAACTTTATCTGAGCTTGAGTCTTCAAGATTATACAATTGCCAGGTCTAGCTTGACTTCAAACAAAATCAGAAGAGAATTCACGCCCCATTTCTACATACCTCGAAAGCTGCTGCAATAGGAGATATATTTGGTAATACACATCCTAAAATAAAAACATACCATGGTTGGGAATCAATCAAGTGATCACTTAATACGATGCTAGGATCTTCTCACTTAATATAGCTCAAATTTTTGGATTGGATCAAAAGTTTATACAAGAAGATCCAGAAAAATACTCCTATCCAGGGCCGGCTCTGGCTCTGACTTTTCAGAAGCCAAAAGCGATAATAAAAATAGGGCCTCTAACAATGGGAACACAAAAACTAATAAAATTAGGGCCTCTAACAATGGGAACGCATAAACTAATTCAATCATAGGAGTGTATTTCATATCAACGAAGAACAGAAAAACAAAATTAGGTCAAGTTGAATAGGAAGAACAGATGAAGAATAATGAGTCATAAAGTAATTAGGCTTTTTGGTAGAATCTGGCTTGTTTGCAGTCGGTCCAAGTGATGACAACCGTCGGATGGTCCAAATTTATTTTCATATTCTTACCCGTAAGAATATATTTTACCAGTAAAATTTTTAACAAATCTAAACCATTGATTATCAAGATAAACAGTTCAACCATTGACTATCAAGATAAACAGTTCAGATTGAACTGCAAGCCGGATCCTTTTTGGTAATACACACAACTTCTTGATTACCCAAACATACAAAATTTCAAGAACAGGGTTCCGATATATATAGAAATTAAGCAATCACTAGCACCATTAGTACACGATATGATATGAACATGGAAACCAATATTCAGTTCTTGACAGATAGAACAATAGAATGAACAACGGACCTTTTAACTTATTCTTGTTCACCTCAATTCCGATTTTCCAGATCTTCTAGGTTTTGATCTCTTGATTCTTTAGCTCCATCAAACAATCATGCTTTTTCCTTTGTTTGATTGTTCAATATCATAGATTTCAAAAAGGAAGAATCCAAGGATAGAAGAGGAACCGTTTAGATCGACTGGTTCATTCAGGGAAAAATAAGAAAGAACCCTTCGTAATAAAATCGCCGTGAACAAAACGTGACTTTCGGTATATACTGGACTGGAGTACGAATACACAGGAACAGGAGACTAGTAGCCTATTCTAATTACTCTTTGGCAAAATAATACAAATGCATTATTATTATTTTTTTGGTCTGTATTTAAATTTTTTCCCACATTTGTTAGACGACTTTGGCAAAATAATCCAAAAATATTTTTTTTTGTCCATATTTAATTTTTTTTCCACATTTTTTAGTTTTGCATCTTTTTTTTTTTTTTGGATTATTACTTTAACACGATAAGAGGAATCTAAAAAGTTAAAAATTAATATCAAAATTCAATTTTTTTAATAAAGCCAAAAATAAACTGCTAATCAGCTTATTTTTTATCATAATTTTTACGTTTTAAATTTTTTTCTTCGTCATGACAAATCAATAATCCGCAAAAAATTGATAAAAATTTAACAATTGTAAAAAGAATTGAATAAAGACAAAAAATAATACATTTGAATTATTTGTCCAAAATAGGCCTAAGGTCTTGTCCCAAAAAATATGGTTTTGGGCTTTTCAAACTGAGCTTTGTTATAAATCTGGGCTTTTAGGCCATCTGATGGGCTTTATTGTTTTATCTGTACTTTTAGATCTTGGGATTTTTTTTGTACGTTATTGTATTATTTGGACTTTCATGTCATCGGGCTTGTATTAGGACTTTTTGCCCTCAGTGTATTGTCCAACATTTTTGGACTCCTTTCCCCTTTCCCCTATCTTGTTGTAACCTTTGACAAGATTTCCTAATAATATTATTATGACGATCAAAAAAAATATTTGTGTTTCTCAAAATAATATAACTGGAGAAAACACTTTTTCGTAGTTTTCATAGTTTACAAAAACTCTAAAAAAGTTTTTGAAAAACAAAAAGTAAAAACGTGTTACCAAACAAGTTTTCTTCATTAGTTTTCAAAAAAGCAAAAACAAAAAACAAAAACTGAATACAAAAAGGTTTCCAAACTCCCCCCTAAGCAATCAAGCCGAACTAATTTTTTTTTTTTTAACATCAAGGTTAAAAGAATTCAGTGAACCAAGTGGTGCAGGAGCGAAATACCTACGTTTTACAAATTTTGTATAATTGTTATGTTCTTCTTGGGCACTTTGTTTTTCTTATTTCCTAAGTTATTAAAAGAAGGCTTAATTGCAAAAACACCCCTTCAACTATCACTTTTTGGCAACATGACCCCCTCATGTACAAAACCTGACAACATGACCCCCTTAACTATCAAAATCAAACAACATCACCCCCTCCCCTCATTTCCGTTTAAAAATTGGACGGAGTGAAAGAGAAAGACTAAAGTACCCCTGGCTTAAAAAAAAAGACGATAAAAAAAGAAAAAGAAAAAGAGTGAAGATACATCACCAGTACTCCTCTTTTTGTTTCTGTCGATGATCTCTCTCTCTCTCTCTCTCTCTCTCTCTCTCTCTCTCTCGATGAAATAATCGCCGCCCCTCCACCGCGACTGCTGAGACCAATCACCCATCTCCACCCGCCCATCTCCACCCACCCATCCCACCCATCTTCAATCAATCAATTGACAGAAGCATCTCAGAAGCCGAAACCCTAGAGTGGCAAAATCTACTTCGTTCGATTCCGTACGCCGAGGTCTACCTGGTTTTCCTGGTTCTCCTGCGAATACGTAAGTTTTCTGTAAGTTGTTTACATCACTTTATGTATTCATGTGCTTTTCGGTTTAAAAAATTGGGGGATTTTGGGGTTTTCGAAATTTTAATGAATGTAACCATAAACAATGAATGTAACCCTCAAAGTCAATGATTGTTGCTTTTAAAAAATAGGGGGGTTTGGGAATTTGTGGATATTGAAAATGTGTTTCCCTCAAAAGCCGAGATTAGGTTTTAAGTATCAGGGATTTTCGAACCATGAGATTAGGGCTTAAAAATTGGGGCTTCCCGAACTCTTCATTTTTTTAACCCTAAAGTATGAGATTAGGGCATTAAAAATTGGGTATCATATTGGTGCTTACAAAATTGGACTGGGATTCTAAAATAGAGTATACAATAGTATTTAAAATAGTGTTTCCAGGCACATGCATATTTTTTAAATGATACCCACTGAAGAGTTTTGTTGGTCCTGTTATTAATCATATTTTTTTTATTTTTGGTTAGAATTTAGATTTACTTCTTTGGGGTTGTAATTTGGATTTTCTTAGCCTTAATCGTCCATGTGTCTGTACGCGTAATGGCTATTAATTGTGATGCAACAGCAAGGCAATCTAGTTTTGCTTGAAAGCACAATTCTCGAAATCTGCAAGTTTTGGTTCAACATTGATCAGAATGACGTCCTAAGTTTGGATTGTTTTGCGAGGCAATCTAGTTTTGCTATGATTGTGTAGGTTGGATTGTTTTGGCCTTAATGATATCCAATGTTTGGAAGCTGAATTTTTGACTCATCTGTTGTAATGTAGTATGATAGCTAGGTAATCTAGTTTGGCTTGAAAATATGGTCAATCTGGTCTATTCAGGTCCATAGTTCTCGAAGTCTGCAATTATTGGTGATTAGAATTATTAATCATATTTATTTTTGAAATGATACCCATTGTATGGTTTTGTTGGTCCTGTTATTAATCTATGTTTTTTGTTATGTTACACAGAAAACATGGTTGATCTGAGGTGTACTTTGAATATCCGCGTTGGTGGTAAAGTAGTCAAGGGGTCGCAGTCAAAATACTTGAATGGGGTCATTGCAGAAATGAAGGTAGATCTAGATTCCTTCACCTTTTATGAGTTGATGGATAATATTAGGCAGATGGGTTATGGCATAACAGATTTTAATGGAGTAACAGAATACATAACTGTGTTTTATAGACTTCCAATGCATGACACGAACAATGGATTAGTTGAATTGACTTCTCATGATGATATGCTTCAAATGTTTGCAGCTCATTCTGGTAGGAAGTATATGATAATTGATGTATATGTCCATTGTCCTAATGTGGTAGAATTTGACGAGGATTGTGAGGATCAGGTGGAGGTGATATGTAGAGAGACAAATACTACTGTTGACCCCAGCTCCTTAACTGAATTGGGAGGTGACTTAGACATAGGAGGACACATAGTGGAACACCTTCATGGAGATGGAGTTGAACACATAGTTCAAGAAAGCTGTGATGAAGAGGAAGTTCAACATATAGTTCAAGAAGGTGTGGATGCAGAAGAAATGAATGAGGGTAGTGATTCTGACTTTGAGTGGCAGCCCAATGATGATAGTGAAAGTTCCTGTGGATCTTTTAGTGGGATAGATGAGTCTTCTGACGAAGAACAAGAGGAGACCATTCCCTTGGTAGGTTTAGGAAATACCTACAACCTTGGGAGTAAAAGTGATGAAGATCTTAGTTCTGACAGTGATGATAACAACTTGGGAGAGGACTATGATGAAGATGGGAAACCTATTTTTCCTGAGTTTAAAGAGAGTTACATGAAAAATCCCTAACTAATCGAGGGGATGAAGTTTCCTAATGTGCGGGTGTTTAGGAAGTTATTGAGGGAATACCACATAAAGGAGGGGTATACATTCACATTTTTGAAGAATGAGTCTACAAGAGTGACTGTAAAGTGTGCACGTGATTGTGGCTTTAGGCTTCATGCCTCTCCAATGTACGATGAGAAATCCTTTCAAATTAAAAAGATAACACAAATGCATAATTGTACTAGGATTTACACTAATAATAATGCAACCTCATCGTGGCTTTCCCAAAAGTACATAACCAAGCTGGTTGATGCTCCTGAGACTAAGGTGAAATCAATGAAGAACATAGTTAGGAGAGAGTGGCTGTTAAATGTTTCACATACCAAAGTCTATAGAGCAAAGAGGAAGGCACTTGGGCTAATTCAAGGAGATCATAGAAAACAATATTTGAGGTTGTGGGACTACTGTGAGATGGTTAGGATACAGAACCCAAGTAGTGTGGCTAAACTGAAAATTGAAAGACCCTTGCCTGATGAAGGTCCAGTGTTTTAGAGAATGTTCATAAGTTATGATGCACAGGTGAAGGGGTTTTTAGCTGGTTGTAGACCTATAATTTGGTTAGATGCATGTTTCTTAAAAGGGCCATTTGGAGGTCAATTGATGCATGCAACTGCAAAAGATGCCAACAATCAGATGTTTCCTTTGGCATTTGCTGTGGTTGAAGCTGAAACAAAAGACAGCTGGACTTGGTTCTTGGAAAATCTAACTGACATGATAGGGAATCCAAAGCAAAAGGGTTGGTGCTTCATCTCTGATAGACAGAAGGTATTTGTTACATAAGTTCTTTACTTACTTAAATGTTTATATTGGGTTACATTATGTTTGTTGCTGTTTGTTTAGTACTTAAGTTGTTTCCTTTTTTTTTTCTAGGGTTTGACAGAAACATTTGCTCAAAAGTACCCTAATGTAGAACATAGGTACTGCATTAGACACATGTACTCAAACTTCAATAAACTGTACAAGGGTAAAGAGTGGAAAGACCTCATGTGGGGGGCTGCATCAGTTTACACAGTGCAGGAGTTTGAGGAGAGGATGAATGAAATTAAAGAGATTGATGAAACTGCATATGAATGGTTGATGAGAGAAGAACCAACAACATGGGCTAGGTGCATGTATAGTACAAGGTCTAAGTGCAATAGAATGGATAATAACACAAGTGAAGCTTTTAATACTGCAATCAAAGATGCAAGAGACCAACCAATTCTATCCATGGTTGAAAGTATTAGAAGGTATCTAATGACAAGGTTGCAAACTAGACTTAAGTTGTGCATGGGCTGGAATGGTAATATATGTCCAAGGATTAGTAGGAGAATTGAGAAAACCCAACAACTAATGAGGGAATCTGAGGTTATGTATATTGGTGGCACCATATTTGAAGTCATTTGTGTACCTAGGATCTATGTTGTGGACATAGGACAGAAAACATGCACTTGTAGGAAATGGGATGTCAGTGGGATACCATGTGCACATGGAATGGCTGCAATCATAACAGATAAAAGTGATCCTGAAGATTATGTTGATCAGTGCTTTCATCATAGTACTTTTGCAAGGACATATAGCTTCACAATTAAACCAATTCCAGACCAAACAATGTGGGTTCGTACAGACTTTGATCCAATCAGCCCTCCTCCTTTAAGGGCAAAGAGTGGCAGACCCAAAAAAAATAGGAGGAAGGGCCCTGATGAGCCAAAAACTACTTCAAGTGGAGTGAGGAAGTATTACACAACCCTAAAGTGTGGACAATGCAAGCAGCCAGGTCATAATGCAAGAACCTGCCCTCACAAGTCAACGAACAGCACTGCTGAACAAGTATGGTCTATCTGTTTTTTTATTTTGTCATTACTGCATTAATAATTTATGATTTACAGCACATTTATTTCATTATAAGTCCTCATTATTTGGCCTTAACAGGGTGTGATGGTGGTGGGAGGAAAAGGGAGAGGAAGAGGAATTCAAAATGAGGGTGCCAGACGAAAAGGAGTGATTGGAGGTAGAGGAAAATGAATTCAGAATGAGGGTGGCAAAGGAAGAGGAGTGACTGGAGGTAAAGGAAGAGGGGTCCCCACTGCTAGTAGAGGTACTGGAGGAGTGAACAATGGTAGTAAAGGTAGTGGTAAAAGTAGAGGTAGAGCAATAGGTCCTAACAGTGGAGCAAACATTGGTGCAAACAATGGGTTGGTTGTAAAAGGAAGAGGTCCAAATCAGGGTATTCTCATTGGTAGAGAAAAAGCTGTAAACACTCAAATGGTTCTTGGAAGAGGAAGAGGTGCAAACAAAGGGAATGGTAGTAGAGGTGGAGGTAAAGGAAGAGGTGGAACCACTGCAACACTTCCTAGTGTTGTCATTAGAGAAAGAAATCCAAACATTGAATTGGATCTTCGAACAAATAAAGGTGCAAAGAGTGGGAAGGGTAAGGAGCCAATAGTTGGGAAAGTCAAAATACCAATGTCAAGGTTTGGAGGTGCAGAATCTATTGCCCCAATGATGAATCTGCCAATACCACAGGTATAACACTAACCTCATAACCATTATCAATAGTTTAGTCGATGTGAAAGCATGCCAATATGAGTCAACTTATTTACATTCGACTATCAATGTAGGGTTTGAGGAAATCCACAAGGATAGGGAATGCTTTTTTTTAGAGTCAGGCAACAAGTTCATCTGCAGCATCATGTGGCAGTGGTAGTGGAAGTGGCAGTGCCACAATGCCAAACACTCATATTCCTAGGCTAGACTCCCATGGAGCAACTTCAACACCAAGTACCCAAAGATCTGCCACTTGATTCAGCTTTATCTTAGGCTTATGGTTAAACTCTAGTATTATGTGATGGTTTGTAATGTGTAATGGTTGAAATGGTACCCAATGACATTAGTACTTTTTGTTTTCATGACTTAATGTAATGGTTTTTGTTGTACCAAATGCCACAATGTCAAGAACTCTATTTTGTTCATTGTAATGAATTGTTTTGGTATTGCCTTGGGCTTGGCAGTAGTTAATATGTAATCTTTTGGTACTTTGTTGACTGAATGTTATGTTTTGGAATCAACTTTATATTTTTTCTGGGCTGCCTTGCTTCAACAGGTTTTGGCACTACCTTGCTTCAATTGATCTAATCTAGTATGACACTTGTGTTGTTGTATTTCGTACTGCATTGGCTTGGTAGTAGTCTGGTAGTTATATCTTTTGGTACTATTGTACATGTATGGAATGGAAACATTGGCATTGCATTAATTCATCAATTTCATTCATTCATATTGTTCAAGGAAGATACAAAGTTTTCTTTTTAGGGGTGTGTTTCACACTTGACACAAGCACACCAATCACAAACACAATCACTACCACCAGGACTATAATGTTCCAAAAACGTGTTCCAATCTGCCTAGTCTTCCTTGTTCCAATCTGTGCACGTAGAGCTTCATTAGTAGCTGCTAGGTTGACATTCATCTCGTTCAAGTCTGCAAGTTTCACGAACAGGGCTTCATTTTCTTCTTCAACCATTTGTTTTCTTGTTTCCAGCCCCTCATTGATCATTTTCAACTCTTCAACTTGTCTCTTAAGTTCTTCCTTTTTGGCTTGCATTATCTTGGCATATTCCAATCCTCTAGGACAGGTTTCCGGATCTACCCACTCAAAGAAATTGCATCCATTTTGTTTCTGAAAATAAACATGACACATTTTAAATTTTGTACAGTCAATAAAAAATGAGAAAAGAGTTTTCTGGATAAATTTACCTTGTAACACCCAAGGAACCTTCTTCCTGGATTTTTCACAGTCAATGACGGTCTCATGACTGCCCTCCGTCCACATTTGCATTTTGCATCTCCATTGTATGGTGAGTAGTTGATGTTGGTGTAACTAGAGCTGCTGCTGCTCATGTTGTTTGAAATGAGGTGAATTTGGATTGTTAGTGGGTTTGGTTTTCAGAATAAGGTACACAGATTTGGTCCGAAATTTTCTGGGTTTAAGGTTTCAAATTTTCTGGTTGTGGGTTTTGGTCCAAAAATTGGGCAGTGGGTGGGTTTTGGTCCGAAAACTGGGCAATGGGTGGGGTTCTTGGTCAAGGTTTGGGTTTGGAAGGTGTTCTTGGTTATGGACAGAGAGAGAAGAAAAAATCTGGGTTTGGAGTTTCAAACTGGTTATGGACAGAGAGAGAGAGAGAGGTGGAGAGAGGAGAAGAAAAAGAAGTGGGAAAATGTTCTGATTATCCATCAGATTTCATGGGGTGTAGTGGTGGTGGGAGGGGGTCGTAGTGAGAGAGAAAGAGAGAGAGAGAGAGAAAGAGAAAAGAGAGAGAGAGAGAGAGAGAGAGAGAGAGAGAGAGAGAACAAACCTGGTGGGTTTAGGTTAGGAAGGAGGAAAAGGTGGTATATATACCCCAATAGTTCATTTCCCGCCATGGGGAAGGGGTTTTTAGGAATAGAAATCATTTCCCATTCAATTCAACATTTTTCCATCCAAAATGTTAGCAAAAGTTAACGGAAATGAGGGGAGGGGGTGATGTTGTTCGATTTTGATAGTTAAGGGGGTCATGTTGTCGGGTTTTGTACATGAGGGGGTCATGTTGCCAAAAAGTGATAGTTGAAGGGGTGTTTTTGCAATTAAGCCTTAAAAGAACTCTCATTCTCTTTAAGTGCAATTTGTCCACGGCTTCATCTCCCTTTGTAGATCTAGATTGTTCATATGATAGGGCTCGTTGAATAAGCTGTCCTTTCAAAAATCTACTCATCAAAATACTTTAAGAAGACTCTATGAACAAGTATAGAGGGTCCAGGTAAAAACACACACAGAGAGAGAGAGAGAGATTACCAATAGTGCTCTATGAACAGGTACAGAGGGTCCATTGTTGCTAGATTTGACTTGAATATCAGTGTGGGTTTGATCTCTAAATGAAGTTACAAAGCTGTCCAGGAAAGCTAGCTTCTCATTCATCCCCTCCTCCATGTCCTTCATTTCTTTTACCCATTTCAAAGCATTTGCAAATCCCTGATCATGATCATGGGGGAAACTAGCCAAATTGCAAATCCACAATTCAAAATTTGTTCAAACCCTCCTAAATGCGCTCTGTTCTTTCAATCATTCTAGTGCACTGGGTGCAATAAAACGTCTGTAGAATCTTTTAAGGAAATCACAGCAGACTTGAGAGTGTCATTTCCAAAACTACAAAAGTATTTACTAGCAGATAGAAAATTGTTCAACATTGGGCCACTAGTCCAGTTCAAAATAAATAAATTCAAAGATTGGGCTACTCTAATAGGTTTATTTGGAGACCCTGGCCCATGTCTGGAATGAGTTAAAATTAAAGATGTGCTCAGTTTGGGTTTTGAGATAGGATTTTTAGAGTAATGTGTGGATAGGGATAAAAGAAAATTTATTGGACACAGTGTGCAGGGTTTCAAAACCACCAAACGAACAAGCCAAGCGTAAGAGAGTGCTTTCAAATGAACAAAAGTGTGCCTAAAATTTAGCAAGAATACTACTCCCTCCGTATTTTTTTTAAAATTCCTATTTCATAAGTTGAATTTTTTCTTTTTGATAACATCATCATTATACTTTAAAAGTTATATCTTTCCTTATTTACCCTCTATCGGTTTTGTTTGGTTGGTAATTTAGTTTAGTTTTGGTAGTTGGTAGAGAGAGAAATAAAGTAATGATTGAAGGTAGGGGTAATGATTGGAGAAAGATGAAAAAATAATAATTAGAGAAATAGGGTAATGATTGGAGAAAGAAATTTTTTTTAAAATTCCCATTTCGTAAGTTGAATTTTTTTTTTTATAATATCATCATTATACTTTAAAAGTTATAACTTTCCTTATTTACCCTCTGTCGGTTTTGTTTGGTTGGTTGTTTAGTTTAGTTTAATTTTGGTAGTTGGTGAAGAGAGAAATAGAGTAATGATTGAAGGTATGAGTAATGATTGGAGAGAGATGAAAAAGTAATAATTGGAGAAATAGGGTAATGATTGGAGAAAGAAATAGGATAATGATTGAAAACTAAACTAAAACTAAAACTAAAAGGTTAACCAAACAAAGCCGGGATATCATATTTTTAGGGGAAAAATTCAAAAAAAACCCCTGAATTTTGAACCCAATGTCAAATAGGCACCTGAACTTAAATAAACTTCAATTGAACACCTGAACTTTCACTCCGTTATTCAATTTACCCCCTGCCGTCTCAATCTGTGACTTTCCTAACGGCAACCACTGAGCTGGATACTAACAGACAGAACAAAACGTTAGATGGAGAAATTGGAGGGAAACAACAGTGATTTGACACCTTTTTAAGGCCTTGTTCGGCTAAATAAACCTATTGGCTTTTTTTTTTTGTCCTTATTCAATTTTTTTTCATATTTGCTGGTTTTTCATCAAATTTTTGGGGACTATTGCATCGTCATAACGAGATGAATCTAAAAAGTAAAAAATTATTATCGAAATCCATTTTTTTTAATAAAAACGAAAAAATTGGTTTATTGGCTTGTTTTTGTCTTTATTCAAAAAAATTAGGTTTCGATCGTAATTTGTTACTTTTTAGATTCCTTTAGTCATAACGATGCAATGATCTCCAAAAAAATGATGAAAAACTTGCTATGTTTGGATTTGTGTTTGAATTTTTTTTTGAAAATAGTAGGGATAATAAGTGAAGAGAGATAGAGAGAGAAATGTTGGAAGTATGGAGAATCTATGAGAAATTTTTTGAAAAATTATTTTTGAATTGTAAAGAGAACAATAAAAAAATACAAAAAAAATTTAAATAAGAACAAAAAATAAGCCAGTAGGCTTATTTAGCTGAATGGGGCCTTAAAAAAGTGCCAGATCACTGTTGTTTTCCTCTAATTTCTCCCTCTAACATTTTCTTTTGTCTGTTAGTGTTTAGCTCAGCAGTTGCCGTTAGGAAAGTCACAGATTGAGACGGAAGGGGGTAAATTGAATAACGGAGTGAAAGTTCAGGTGTTCAATTGAAATTTATTTAAGTTCAGGTGCCTATTTGACATTGAGCTCAAATTTCAGGGGTTTTTTTGAATTTTTTCCTATTTTTAGTCACTAACTTTTCAAAATAGAAATTATTTGTAGTGGCAAAATGAAAAATGTACAAACTTCACAAAATGAATATTTATTAAGGAACAACCTAAATAGAATATTGGACTCTAAAAAAGGGACGGAAGGAGTATGATACAAACCCCATGTCCTACACATATGATCTCATCCTTTGATTAGTTTCAAAATAATTTTAGGAGTTGTCGATGGAAAAAAAAAAAATCACTCAATCAAATAGCTATAAGTATTTAACCTAATTGTCTAATTTATCTCCAATGAGTTTTCAAAAAAAAATTGGACAATTAAATTAAGCAAGTAAACTTAGCTGATTAAGCTAATTTTTTGCGAAACGACTTCAAAAATTATTTTTAAATTAATGAATAGTACAGATTATTATGCAAAACGTTTGAAGTTTACATCGAGTCTCTCGACTCTCACATTGATGAGAGCTGTTCATATTTTGTAAAGTTTGGCTTTTTAACCTTTCAACTAAAAACCCAGCTCAATTGAACTAAAAACCTACCTCAATTGAAAATCATTAATTAGGCTATCTTCAGTTGTGTTGATATTTGTGTAGTTATATGACACAAAAGTACAAAAAGTGAAACCCAAATGGATGTGTTACAGCTGTTCAAAAAAAAAAAAAAAGGATGTGTTACAGTATATGAAAAAAAGTTTATACTTAAGTTAGTGAATGAGAGAAAGTTCCACGGTTGGTTTTTTAATACTCATGGAGTATATGAACAGTATGCTTTTTTTTCTCATATAGCATGTGGAGCTCACACAAGAGACACATGTGAAATCTATATATTATATGAGGGGAGAGAATATACTGTTTATATACTCCAAAAATATTGAATAATTACTCGTCACGTAAGCCCCTTCCTTCCCCTCTCTCGCTCTCTTACTTTTATTAATCGGCCTTCTGGTCTAAAATTCCAAGGTTGAATCTCAAAACCAATACAAGTACTGTATTATTGTTTCAGTGCGAATCATAGCCCAGCCCATAGGAAATACTCCCGACAAGCCCAACCTCAAAACCCAAACATAGAGCCCTTCACGTAAGCTTGAACCCAAACCTTCTCAATACCAAGAAAAAGAAGAATAAAGCAAAAAGAAAAAAGAAAAAGAAGACAAATTAAAGGAAAAGGTACTCCGCATTATGGGACAGATTAGAAATTTAAAGAAGAAAACAACATCGAAGCTGATTACCATCATCAAATTTAGCTTGATGTCAAAAGCTGCATGGGGAAACACTTTATTATTTCTTTCAATTGTTTTTTTCTTTCCTTAGGATAATTAAGTGTCCAAACCAGTTTGGGCGTATCTTCACTAAATGTGTGAAAATATGAAAAGAGAGTGCAAAACCCTAAGTGTCGAGCCTTGAGCACCTGATCAATCTCTTGTTATTCTTGTGATTGTTGTGTGCATGTTCTAGGATCAATTCACTCACGAAGCCAAAAGAAAAGCGAAAAATGTTGAGAAGCATGATCAACTGATCTTAAGGTATTTACCTAAAAAAAACACTGATCTTAAGGCCCATAAATAAAAACAGGACAAACGAATAACAACGACAATAAAAACAGAGAAAGAGATGTGAACACAAAGACGAACGAATTGAGGAATTCAAAAGTAGTACAAAACAAACCTTGGAGGATTTTTGTGAAGAAACCGTGGTAGAAGAAGAGTTAGTGGATGATTTGTCCACTCCATTATCGCTGTTGTCAAGTTTGCTCGTGAGGGCGATCAAGCTTTTGTTGGTGCAAAAACTGAAACCTTCAAAATTTGGAGCCTTCTGAAACTTGAACAAATTGATGGAAACCGATTCGAGTCACGTTACGATGTCGCTTTCCAAAAACAGTATTCGCCCCACCAATTGGTGTGCACCGGGTTACAGGGAATCTGTTCTGATGATAAAATGAAGCCTGATTAATGATCTTCTGTCGCATCCGCACAAACGAAGGACAGACAGGATACCGAGCTTAAGAGAATCAATTGAACCAAGGACTATTGTAGACACCCTATTCGGGACTGTCTGGATAACGCTGTTTTACGGTCTTTTACTTCCCCAATGATGATTATGATCAAGAGCAGTCTAGGGTCGATGGTGTGTTTGAGCTTTGAGCGTTCTGAACTTCATCCAAACCCTTTTAAAACCCTTTTCAAGCCTTTCAAGCTAGAGCCAGATGGCCTCAGCAAAACCAAACTTGCTTACGCCAGTCCTGTGCTGGCGTGCGCCAGTAAACTGCCACGTGTCGATCATCGATCGTTGACTCAGTTATCACTGGCGCATGCAAGTCATGTCTTGGCGTATGCCAGTCAAAGAATCACTATTCAACCACGTGCTCGAGACTTTTGTGGCCACCCTAACGTAGTCCACAGTTCCTGATGATTACTCTCGGCCGGCCAGCTCCCCCTCACTCCTACACCACCTTTCAACCCAAGTCCCATGCATTTAACCTGGGGACTCCTCTCTTAACCCAACCAAGCCCTAACCCAACTGATTAACCCCCTCCTCCTCAGTCCATTCCCCTCTATAAATACCCCCCCATTGCATCCATTTGCAAGGTGTTAACCACATTAAGAACCCAAGTTTCTTCCTCTCCTATCTTTTGCTCTTTTTCCTCCTCCATTGAAAGAGAAAGAAGAGGAACTTACTCCCATAAACCCCACTGTTACTCAGTCACCATCCAACCTCCATCTTTAACCTCAAACCTTAAAACCAAAAGTATATCACCTTTTGAGTGGCTTTCTATTTTTGACCCCTGAGGGGAGCCAGAAAGGTTCAGGCTAGTAATCAATACCAGTCCTGGCCTTGAAACTAGTAAAATACAATGATCGTGTGTAGAGAGACATGGCACACGCTAGTACCACAGAGCCGTACGCCAGTCATGGTAGTACGTGCACTACTGGCGTGAGGATCATTGGTCACTCATTTCTTGCTTATATTTCACTTTTTACCACCTTATTGCATGCTAAAAACCAGTCTACTACTTTCTGTACTTTAGAACTGCTTAGCCGTAGTACTTCAATACTTGCTCTTTGTCTATTTAGAAGGCCTCTGGGATCTTTCTGGTCATGTTCTAGAGCCCACATAATGCAAAGCCAAGCACTGACTAAATGGTGTAATTGGCGTACGGGGTCTTATGACTAGCGTACGGCCGTTATGTCTGGGTCCAGTGGCTGGCCCTTGCATGTTAACTAGTTCTGGCCTCTATTTATTTTTTCACTCTGTTTATGGGGTTTCCTGTTTATTTTCATAGCTTTAAGCCATTTCATCTGTGTGTAATCTGTATATATCTGCTATTAAACTGTGTGGTTTGTCTTGGGTGTGCACTGGTCCATTCCAAAGCCCAGAGGGTTGAGAGATAGGAGTTGTGGCTTTAGATCTACCAGCGCACGCCAGTCTTGTAGTGGAGTATGCAAGTCATCTCTGTATGCAGTGCCCTGGCCAGTGCATACAGGTTTTCTCCTGTGTGCATCACACTGGATCAGTGTGTTCAAGTTTATTTAAAACACCCATAGGTCCTTGTTCTCGATCTATATTCATTGTTTCAAACAAATCATCTATAAACATTTTGTCACATAACTGCAACATGTTACAGTCTTAATCCCTTTTAACTATTCCCCCGCCCTAACTGGCTAAAAAATGATTAATGAGAGAAAAATGCAAATATTTTATAAAAATGCTTGAGTAGAGACCGATCTCCGGATTGGGCGAGAAGGGTGTCATAAAACCCTTTCCTTCTCGTAACCTGGCTCCCGAACCTCAGAAATTGAAGGTGACGACGGACCAGTCTACGCCTTTTTTTTAAATCAAAATCAAATAAACATAGGAAACGTTTTCGAGTTTGGTTCCTTGGGTGTCTCACCGCTAAAACCTGAGTGGCGACTCTGAATCGAAGCGTTTCGCCGCGCTTTCCAGAAAAAGGGGCCGCACCTGATTTTATAAATAAAATCTTTGGGGCGTGTGCCCACAACTATTAATTCCGTTTCTGCAGAATAACAGCACAGAAAATTACAAGACAGAGAGAGGGAGAGTTTCTGGATATTTTTTGGTGTTGTTTAAAATGACTTAACCAATGGTCTATTTATAGACTTATAGGCACCCTTATGTGAAAGGTTGTGTTTTTTGTAAACACACATTAGAAAGGGTATGTCTCTTGAAGACAATTAATCAAGAGAAATGATCATGCCTTTTAGTAGGCACCCTTTCATGAAAATAATTAATTAAGAAGGGTCATGCCTCTTGGAGGCAGCCCCATGTATCACATCACATTCTAACAATCACACTCCATTCTAATAGTCACACCCAAAGTTAATACATGTTATAACTATTCACATAAAGTCATACCCCATGTGAAAAGGTATCGCACATTTTCACAAAAAACCTCCCGTAACCTTTTATTTTGAAAAGCCTCCAACAATCCCCCACCATTTTCAAAATAAAGAAAAAAAATTTCTTGGTTCCGTTGAAAAGACTTGTGCATCAATGAAAGTGTCTCACGACTTGAACCATTCACCTAGTGAAAACACATCAAAGTTATTCGGAAAGCATAGTAGACTTGTCTTTGAACTAGCAATCCTTAAATGACCAACCGGACACGTCTCACGCACGCATCTTGCCTGACTCAGGTATTCAAATTTGCCGACACATGGTATGGCCGTGTGTCTTTATCTTGAATTTCATGAGTGCTCTAGAGTCCTAGCCCTTAACCCATAGAAGGCGGCACCACCTTCACACTCATATAGGTAGACTTTGAACGTGCCCCTGTAACTACAGCACTTGAAACCTAACAAACCATTAGAAGCCTATTAAAAACTAAGTAGCTTAACCTCCATGTTTACATTACAGGTACCAAGCATTTTACCATGGGATGGATAAAATCGAAAAATGCTTGTAACCACAACTTATGATGTACTTTGCTCATTGAACCCAAGACTTGAAGTTATTCAAGTGTTGAGTCGAGTTTCCACCAAGAGTGATTAGATTTCAATGGGCTTGAGTCCCATCCCCTATGATGTTCTCCACATCAAATCCCTTGCAAGACCTTTTGTTAAAGGATCAGCCAAGTTTTAACTTGATTTTACATAATCAATGGTTATCACCCCATCTGTAATCAAGTTCCTCACATAGCTATGTCGAAGTCCTATATGCCTGGACTTTCCATTATACGCCTGGCTATAAGCTCGTGATAGAGTCGACTGGCTATCACAATGCAAAAATATTGGTGGCATAGGTTTTGGCCGGTATCTCCCACAACATACTTCTCAGCCACTCTGCCTCTTTGCTCCCTACTGCTAATGCTACAAACTCAGTTGTCATAGTTGAGTCTGTAATGAGACTTTGTTTCTTAGATCCCCAAGAAACTGCTCCCCTATCAAGTGTGAAGATCCATCCACTTGTTGACAAGTGATCTTCATTCTCGGCTATCCAACTAGCATCAGTATATCCTTCTAGAACCGAAGGATAACCATTATAAACTATCACGTAGTCTATAGTTTTCTTTAGATACCTCAATACCTGATTAACTGCGAGCCAATAGACATCGCTCAGATTATGTGTGTACCTACTTAGTTTCCTCACAGTGTATGCAATATCTGGTCTCGTGCAAGTCATGGCATACATTAAGCTTCCTATCACTCTAGAATATTCTAGTTGTGAAACTGCTCTACCAGTATTAGGATACAACTTTACATGTGGATTAAATGGTGTAGAAATCGGTGTGCTATCAAAGTGATTAAACTTCTTTAGAATTTTCTCAATGTAATGAGACTGACTAAGGATTAAATTTCCTCCTTGTCTCTTAATTCTGATTCCCAGAATTACTACAGCAACACCAATATCCTTCATACTAAAACTAGATGAAAGGATATCCTTTGTACTTTGAATGCTTTCTAGATCAGTCCCAAAGATAAGCATATCATGCACGTACAAACATATGATTACACCTCGATTACCACTAAATTTACTATATACATATTTATCAGACTAGTGTATCCTAAACCCGTTTGATACAATCACCTTATCAAACTTTTCATGCCACTATTTAGGTGCTTGTTTAAGTCTATAAAGAGACTTAACAAATTTGCATACTTTGTGTTCTTGACCTTGCACAACAAATCCCTCCGGTTGGTCCATATAAATCTCTTCATCCAACTCACCATTTAGGAATGCAGTCTTAACATCCATTTGAAGACTCTCAAGTTTATAAATGGAAGTCAACGCAATTAGTAATCTAATTGTAGAGATCCTTGCCATCGGAGCATAGGTATAGAAATAATCAATACCTTCTTTTTACGAAAAGCCCTTGGCAACCAACCGTGCCTTGAACTTGTTGATTGTACCATCGACCTTCATTTTCTTCTTGAAAATCCATTTGTAGCCAACGGCTTTAGAACTTGAAGGCAAATCAGCAAGAACCCATGTATTATTACCCATAATAGAATCCATTTCATCCTGGATTGCTTCTTTTCAGAAAGCATAATCTTGTGATTTCATAGCCTCTCCGATGGTTAAGGGATCCGATTCCACATGAAGCGAAATCATGAAATGATTATCTGTAGTCTCTTTAGTTCCTTCAACTAGATGAACTATGAAGTCAGGACCAAATGACTTAGCAACTCGAGCCCTTTTGCTTCTCCTAAGTCCGTCATGTTCCGTAGGTTCCGCCTCTATGTCAGACTCCACAAAGTCTGGCTCATTCTCTTTATTAGGCACCTTTGGAATAGATACGAACCTATTTTCATAGAACACTGCATCACATGATTCAATAATGGTGTTTACTCCAACTGAATCATTTGGCTCAGAAACTAGAAACCGATATGCTTTACAATGAATATGCATTCAATTCCTTTTTCACCCAACTTCTTCCTTTTGGGTTTCGGCAATCTAACAATTGCTCTACATCCCCAAGTTCTGAAATAACTTAGGTTCGGTTTCTTTCTTTTCCATAACTCATAAGGAGTTATATTAGACTTTTTGAGAGGCACCCTATTCAAAATATAAGCAGCGGTAAGTATGGCTTCGCCCCACGTACCACTACTTAATCCTGAATTGCTAAACATATCATTAACCATCTCAGTCAAAGCCCGATTCTTTCTTTCAGCAACTCCATTTTGCTATGGAGTATATGGTGCAGTTTTCTCATGAATGATCCCAACCGATTCACAGTAATCAGGGAAATGGTATTCACCACCCCTACCAGACCTTAAACGTTTTATCTTTCTTCCACATTGATTTTCAACTTCGGTTTTGAAAGCAATAAACTTCTCAAGAACTTCATCTTTTGAATACAATAGATACACATAGCAATATTTCGAATAGTCATCTATGAAAGTTACAAAATATTCCTTACCTCCTATAGTTGGAGTTCTATACATATCACATACATCACTATGAACAAGTTCTAATAGAATAGTTCTTTTAATTTTAGGAAATGAAACTTAGGTTATTTTAGTAAGCGAACGCACTTTGCATTTATCAACCATGTCAACATCATATTTAAGAATCAAATCTAATTTAACCATAGTATCCATTTTCCTAGTATTAACATGCCCTAACTGATTATGCCACAAAGAAAGAGAGTCAATCAAGTAAGCAGAAATAGCAACTGTGTTATTAATGTTAAGCTTGAACACACCCTCATACAAATAGCCCTTCCCAACAAAAGTACCACTCTTAGACAGAACAAATTTGCCTGACTCAAACACTAACTTGAAACTATGCTTATTAAGCAGGCTTCCAAATGCAAGGTTTTTCCTAACTTCTGGTACATAGTAAACATCAGTCAGAGTTAGAATCTTCCCAGAAGTGAACTCTAAGTCCACTTTTTCTTTGCCTTTGATAAGAGCAGTTGATGAATTACCCATGTAAAGAACTGTACCATCTTCAAATGATTCATAGTTAGTGAAGAACCTCTTATCATTACACACATGCTTTGTAGCCCCTAAGTTGATCCACCAGTTATCAGCATCCTCGAGAACATTAATCTCGAATATGATAGCCACAAAGTTATTCTTTGAACTCGATGCCCCTGGATCATTCTTCTTGTTGGACCTGCAGTCCTTCTTAAAGTGCCCTGGCTGACCGCAACGCCAACATACAATTTTTGTCTTTTTCCCTTTTGGTTCATTACCACGGTCATCGCCCTTTCGGGCTTTCTGCTTTCTGTTTACCTTTACCCTTGTTGGTACTCTTTCCTCCCTCCACCACATGGATCTTAGAAATATTATCTCCAAGTTCCTCCTTTTCTTGACGCTTTGACTCTTCCTCCACCCGAAGATGGACAGCTAATTGTTCCAGCGTAAGATTCTCAGTTTTGTGTTTAAGAGTTTTCTTATACTTTTTCCAAGAGGGAGGAAGTTTATCAATCACAGATGACACTATGATCGATTCATCCATGTTCATGTTCTTAACCTTTAACTGATTTAAGATATGCTGAATTTCGTGCAACTGATCAACCATAGACTTGTTATCAATCATTTTGTAGTTCATAAATTGACTGACCAGAAATTTTTTACTTGTTGCATCATCAATCAAATACCTCCCTTCCAAAGAATCCCAGATCTCCTTTGCAGTCTCTGTATTCGAATACACATCGAACAGAGCGTCCGAAAGTGCATTCAGAATATGACCCTTGCAAATGTAGTCATCACTCTCGAACTTCTTCCTCACACGAGCCTCCTCCAATGTTTTATCTCCATTCTCCTCTGGAAAGGGGTTGGTTAGAACATACACGACTTTGAGAGTCGTAAGCAAAAAATGCATCTTCTTTTGCCAACGCCTGAAGTTACAGCCATCAAACTTGTCCAATTTCACAAAATCCTGAGTCAACGCTCGTAATGATTTTGAAGCCATGGTAAATACTGTTTTCGATTGTTGGTGCAAAAACTGGAACCTTCTGAAACTTAAACAAATTGATGGAAACCGCTTCGAGTCACGTTACGATGTCGCTTTTCGAAAATAGCATTCACCCCCACCAATTGGTGTGCACCGGGTTATAGCGAATCTGTTCTGAGGATAAAACGAAACCCGATCAATAATCTTTTGCTTGCGTCCGCACAAACAAAGGACAGACAGGATACCGAGCCTAAGAGAATCAATTGAACCAAGGACTGTTAATTCCGTTTCTGCAAAATAACGGAATAACAGCACAGAAAATAACGAGACAGAGAGAGGGAGAGTTTTTGGATATTTTTTAGTGTTGTTTAAAATGACTTAACCAATGGCTTATTTATAGACTTATAGGCACCCTTATGTGAAAGGTTGTGTCTTTTGTAAACACACATTTGAAAGGGTATGTCTCTTGAAGACAATTAATCAAGAGAAAGAATCAGGCCTTTTAGTAGGCACACCCTTTCATGAAAATAATTAATTAGGAAGGGTCATGCCTCTTGGAGGCACCCCCATGTATCACATCCCTTTCTAACAATCACACCCCATTCTAATAGTCACACCCAAAGTTAATAGGTATTATAACTATTCATATAAAGTCATACTACATGTGAAAATGTGTCGCACATTTCACAAATAACCTCTCGCAACCTTTTATTTTGAAAAACCTCCAACAGCTTTTGGTTTCCTCGTAACACGCCAAGCATATCGTTTTCATCTTTGGCGCTACAAGATACCGCACCGTCATACGTATGGAGCAATCCATCTCTCTTTCTCTCTTGAAAAAAAAACCCATAAAGAAAAGTGAAATGATGTATTATTGATTGTGTATGATACATAACCCTAACATGTCTTTATATAGGCTACAAAACTTGACCACCAAAAATCCTAACCAAATTAAAAACTATATGTAACATCGCAACTTAGACTAAATAGGAAACACAAATAATGACTTAAACAAAACAGAAAACATAATAATAAAACCGATAAATAATGGTAACAAAATATTCCTAATATTATTCTCACAAAATCAAAGAAGAAGAGAATGAGACTAATGAGGCTGTTTAGAGATTTGATGCTGCTAAGGGTGGAGTTCATAAAGAAACTTTTATGTATAATAGGGATGTCAGGGGTGGTGGTATCCCCTTTGATGTTGTTTAGAGATTTGATGCTGCTAAGGGTGGAGTTCTTAGAGAAACTTTTATGTATAATAGGGATGTCAGTAGTGGTGGTATCCCCTTTGGTCCGTTTCAACTTTTTCGGCCATTTTTCACTCACACTTTGATGATTGGTTCTGTTCATTTTGTAAAGTCCGATAAGAACCTTAATTGTACAAAAAATCGTGTTCATCGAACTTTAGTCGGTACATGATCAGCACACATGAAAATTGCATCTAGTTTTTTTTTTTTTTTTTTGTCGTTGCAATTTTCACATGTGCTGATCATGTACTTATTGAAGTTTGATGAACACGATTTTTGGCATGAAAAAGGTTGAGCAAAGTCCATTTTGACCCCCTGTGGTTATCGCTATGTGCGGATACTCCCCTCATGGTTCAAAATTAAGCATATAACCTACCTGTGGTTTTGAAAATGTGTGGATAGACCCCCTGCCGTCATGTTTTTCATCTATATTAACGGACACAGCATTAAAAGATCGATATACCCTCATCATGTCCCTTGATTCTTTCTTTTTTTTAAATCTAATCACACCATCTCTTATACCAAAATTAAATCCAAACCGTTGATATTGTAAATTTTGACGAGTTCATCTATGCCAAAATTCAAGTCAATCAAAAAATGAAAAGCCCATGGTCGAATCGATTTTGTTATGAAATTAAAATTTCAAATTTGAATTTACTAAAAATTAGATCATTGGGTTATTGATACCTAATTGAGATGATTTTTTACAGAGATACTCTATTCTTTATTTAATACATTATGAACGACTCAGATTACATTCTAGAGGCGTGCGAGATACACCTCTGGTAATACGGATGGAAAACATGACGGCAAGTGGTCTATCCGCACATTTTCAAAACCACAGGTAGGTTAGTGCTCAGTTTTGAATCATGAGGGAGGTATCTGCACATGGCGATAATCACAGGGGGTGAAAGTAGATTTTGTTCATTAAGGTTCTCACCAAACTCTACAAAATGAATGGAGCTGATCATCCAAATGTGATCAGAGAATGACCGAAAAAGTGGAAATGGACCGAAGGGGGTACCCTGGTATCCCCGTTATACGTAAAAGTTTCTCGGAGTCAGGGCCGGCCCTGAAAATTTGGAGGCTTAAAGCGACTTTTAAAATTGAGGCCTTAGGTTTTCTATAAATAAATAAAAAATCAATATAGGTGGTTAATATAAGGTAAAAATATTGAACATGGTATTTTAGTTTCGTAATTTAACTAAAATAAAATATTAAAATATTTTATACCATTAGAAAAAAAATAATCAAACATAACGAAATACCACTCATATACTGCATTTTTTTAACTAATCATGTTATTAAGTTTAACCATAAGAATACAAAAAGTGTAAGAGCTTTATATTATTTATTTCTAGATCCAAAAGGAAAAAAAGGGGAAAAAAAACCTTTGTTAAAAGAAAACCTCCCTAGACCACTTGTGCTAGGGATTTCCTATCTCAATTTCACGTAACTCGTATAGACCACTTGTGCTAGAATTGATATTGTGTTGAAACACGGAACATTTATATAAATATATATATTTGATTTTTTTTTTTTTTTGAAAAATGAGACCCTCATTTTTCTGAAATTTTGGAGGCCTAAAGCGTCGGCACCTCGGGCTTTAGCCCAGGGCCGGCCCTGCTCGAAGTCCTTATTGGCTGGCATTTCTTTGCTGAAATCCTATTTCACTTTGTCATGCCATTCTAGTTATTTTGCTGCGGATAAAAAAAAAGAAGCTATTTTGCTCTGCCTTTCCCTGTTTTTTTTTTTTTTTGATGCCTTTCCCTGTTGATATCAGTGTTTTTTCGCTGCTGTTGATAGCTTAGCTGCTGATGGTGCTGTTATACTTATTAATCCCTTCTGTTGCTGCATGCTATCATACCTTGCGTCATATCTGCTCCTCTTTCAATTCCTAAATCTAGGAGGGCTAAGAGGGTTGACCTTACACTTCCTTCTCTTCAACTCCCAATTTTTGGGAGGGCTATGCCTAAGAGGCTGTCAAGTACTTAATAAGTGATCCATGTTGGATTTCGTAAGAAACCCTAAACCCAAGATCTCATGTCAAATCATTGAAGAAAATAATACCGAATGCGTACCTGTCGCCATGGAGGATGGAAAACTTTAGTGCGTGGTTATCCGTCTTCCGCCTCCAAAACCCTACTCTTGATCTTGACCTTAGTCTCACACACGATGGGATGGTATGAGAAAAGAGGCTAGGGTTTGGAGTGGGGACCTTGACCACATATTTATAAGCCCCGGTTCCATCATAGCCCATCATAATAGATGGAACCATATTGGGCCATTTAATTAGTCTCTACATATGATATAAGCCCGTACCACTTAACGCACGTGATATGACCCAAATACGTGCTAATAGAGACGTGTCCATTACCCGGGTCACATTAATTAAAGATCACAACCTTATGGGTAACACCGACATCACTCAAGCCTTATTCGACAACATACAATATTTAATTTTATGATCTATGTAGGCCCACCAACAGAAAATTGCTAACAATCTCCCACTTGGGCCACATAGGTCATCCTGATATTAGAAATTGTAAACTTTAGGAGCTCAAACTTTTGTTGTCGAAATTTATGAGTGTCATCTCAAAACAATCTGGTCCATTGAAAACACAAATATAGGATCATGACGGCCTTTGCCATATTTATCATGACAGGACCTATCCATGGTCACAAATACCTATGTATTTAACGACATAGATCAAGTACGGATATGTAGCATGGAAAATGCATGCAATGTGATCCTTTATCATGCCTGTTTCCAACTGGTCCAACTTTATAACTCAATAGAGTTCCTGTATCATGCATATTTTCAAAACTTCATGTATAACCACAATTTGAAAAATATGCAACTTTATTTCAGAATCATCAATAAACTGAAAGTGATCACCAAAAAATGTCAAATAATCCATAATATGAGTAGCACAACTCCCACTAATGAAATACTTTATTAGGACTAATCACTCCTGCACGAGCAACATGCTCCTTAAACACTTTAGGTGGTAAGCCCTTAGTAAGCGGATCCGCAATTATGAGTTCGGTGCTAATGTACTCAATTGACATAAGATGATTCTGAACCCTTTCTTTAACGACAAGAAACTTGATGTCAATATCCTTTGATTTTGACGAACTCTTGTCATTCTTAGAATACAGTTCAGTAGCTTTATTATCACAATAAATCCTTAGTGGCTTTTCAATGTTAATCACTATATGAAAGCCAAGTGATAAAATTCTACAACCATAGCACTTGCTTTGTTTCTTTATAGCAAGTAATAACAAACTCGGAGTCTGAATATCCAACTAATTAGATTCTCCGATACGTGAGCATATCATTTGCAAATATCTACCAAGCATTCCAGCAGCGCACGCTATATCTAAATGCGTACAAACTAGAGCATATTTATGACTCCCTACTGCTAATGCATAAGGGATGTCTACCATTTGTTTTCTTTTCAAATCATTCTTTGGGCATTGAAGCAAATTCATTGTGCACTATTTTTGCATGCCAAATCTACAGAGCACCTTATCGATATACAGCTTTTGTGATAAGCCAATATCGCTGCTTGCCAGTAAGATATCGACACATACAATACTAGAAAAATGAATTTGCTCCCATTGATCTTATGATAGACACATTGATCCATAGCATTTTCCTTAAAACCAAAAGAGGAAATTACTTGATCAAACTTCCAATACCATTGACGGGATGCCTGCTTTAAGCCATAAATGGATTTCTTTAGTTTGCAAACCATGTGTTCTGATTCTTTTGT
>BPLS01026440.1:0-25091 GCA_019656275.1 Rhododendron kiyosumense
AGAGAGACAACTGAGAGAGAGAGAGAGAGAGAGAGAGAGAGAGAGAGAGAGAGAGAGAGAGACAAACAGGTCAGAGAAAGATGAGAGACTATCTTATTCTTTCTTTCTTCCCAACTATTGTTTAAGATTGTTCCACTGCGTAGATAACAACACTCAGTAGTGGTGGGAACTGCTTGCCTCAAACATCTTTGCTTCTCCTTTGCCAATCCTAGTTACTTACTAAATACAGAACACCATTGTCTAGGAAGAATAGCTCTTGACTTACTTAAGTTTGATTTCTTTTCATTGGTATCAAAGCTCAAGTCTTATTTGTGGTATTTCTCTTATAGTTATTCTCTCCAATCTGGAATCAATATTGCTATTGTGTACCAAGGAAAAATAATATTCACTTGTTTAAGCATCAGGGCTAATTTACGACTAAATATTATAGGACCATCCGACCATGCATCACAAAGATAAAAGAATGAAGCTTAGGCTTTGATGCAGAAGTTGAGTATAACTACAGACGACCTAGCCTAACAAAGAAGGCTACTTATTCCACCATCTTATTAATCAACACCAAGTTAGCCAATTACTTGGAACATCAGTTTTTGGTATAGCTATCCCTGTGATATGCTAACCCAATGCATGACCTATGTAATAGTAAATATTTTTTTTGAACAGAAAAAAAATATTCTATTAATCTTTGAATGTGAAATACAAAGACCAAAAGGATCAATGAGAAGGGCAACGAGTGCCCATTCGAGACCCAAGCCCTTGATTGGCAAGATGCCAACCAAAGAAAACCCCAAGGGACAAAGCCCAGCACTTGAAACACCTAAATGTCCAGATGAAACAGTAGTAAATATTAGTTGGACTATGGATGATTGAACCGTGGAGATTCCAATTAATGATCTTTCTTTTGAAAATTTGTTGTCACGCCTATCTGTATCTCTGTACTTAGCCAAGATCAGATTTTCATATTGAAAGTGGTTCATTCTCGTACTTCGTCTTTTTCTTGTTTTCTTGAATTTGATCATTCCAATTTGCAGTTCTAATTTGGAGCTACCAATTGCTATTTAGATTATTGTGCTGGGTGCTGGCATATTGACCATTATGCTATTGCTACCTATTTATGTTTTCATGTGTGGAATATTATTTTTTGAATTATTGTATTAATGATTGAATACCTTTTCCACCACTCACTCTTGAACATGTTCTTAAATCATGTTTTTTTTTGTTTTCACAGCTTCCCAAAAACATTTGGCAATTCATTTCCATTATTTACACTTTGAAAGAAGGTTGTTCTTGAAGATGTATTGGTGGAGTTAAATTCTTGAGCAGTTATACCTTCATCCTAGACCCATGTCACCAGTCTCCTTAACATTTGGAGTATACATCATATAATTATTTCAAGAAGCAAGCGCAGCATTACATAAAAAGAAAGGTCAGTATGAGGCTATGAGCTATATAATATCAACATCAGCAATGGTTGTGCAGTTTCTTATTTGCTTTCTTCATGTTTGTGCTGCGGAAGTGATTGCTTTGACACTACATAATGGTCACACAATTCAAGCATTTACAGTCATTTGGTTTGATTGTAGATAGAGTGATTATGTTTTGTGCCAAAAGTTAATTTCTAGTCACCGATTTCACTTGTACTCTGGAGGCCCTATGTGAAATCAAATTTGGTTCTTTATTTCCTTCTTCATTCAAGAAGGAAAACCTTATATTGTATGGTTGTACCTTCACTGGAGCCTATAAAGTCTACTCCCAGCTTCCATTTCATTTTTTACTTCATTTGCTGTCTGCTTGTTTGCCCAAGATTTCTATTGGACATGTTGTAATTGCACTATCTGATATATGGGTTAACTGCAAGATTATAATCACCATTTGATGTTTTTATTGGCATAGATCAGTAGCTTGCTTACCGAAGCAATAAGCCTTTAATCACACTATACGTCAAGCATTGATTATGAGCTTCAATGTAATGATCTATCTATTGCTTTCTAGCTTTAATCATTAGCTTTAATCATATCCATGTATATATGTGTTTGTTTTTATAACAATCTTCAAAACAACAAAAAATACCCAACAATTCAACAAAGATCCCTAAGCACCGTTGATTATTAGACCAACGAGCATGACCACACGTGCGTAGCATGTAGCTATACCTCTAGTATTATATATGTATGTATGTATGTATGAATTATGTTTTTTTAAAATTACCACTCACATATTTTCAACCACTCTAGATAAATACATAAGGATTTTATTTTATAAAATTTGGTTTTAATATTTTTTTTAAAATCGTAATAAATATTACGGTTTCAACATTGTAAAGATAAAATGAATTTATTTTATCCAAAAAATAATGATAAATATGTATATATTCTAATTATAATGAAATTAATCTTTATTATCTATTAAATTAATAAACTGGGGCCAATTAAGTCATTTGATATCTTATCTTATTATGTGTACCTTCCAAATCCCCCTTCTTAAAAAACTATCCAAACACCTCATTATAAATCCACCCTTCTTATGATGTGGGGCCACTCTTTTTAATATTTCACCTCTCATTACATATCCACCTTTAAATCCACCCTCATTCTATATCCACCCAAAACAAATCCTTCATCCAAATGGGCCTTAATTGTCTTATTTCAGACTCTCGGAAGTGTTGATCTGATGATGTGAAATAACAGAACTGTTGTTTCATTTGAACAAACCACCTAGTGAGAGGCCCTATAGAATTTCAGGAGTTCTAATATACAAAACAGGTTTACCTATTGGACTAGTAATGCTCTCATTGTTCAGCCAATTCTTTCTAAAGTTTTTCAGACTTAGGTTTTGTTAAAAATGTGCTCCTATGAGGATTTAGAGTCTTAGAGAATTAAGGTGCAAATGGTGAAGGCCTATTATGTGTAAAATAGTATGTGTTAAGAAAGTCTATGTAATTGTAGACACCCCAATCTGTTTTCCCAATTGTTTTACTTTATTTTCGGTTTTTTGTTTCCCCGATGATGAATCACTGTCAAAACAGTATTGAGAGTAAAATGGTTTGAGCTTGGAGTATGTGGAACCCGTCCTTAGCCCTTGAACCCTAGAAACCTTAGTCAAAACCCTGACCTTAGGTTTGACCATCGCGCGATCTTTTGGATCCCTCGCGCGATGCTTTATCTGCCAGGTGTTATTGAAAGTCAAACCTTTGACTGTTGACCATCGCGGGGCCGGCTTAACCCTCGTGCGACGGGGCCACTCCCTCGCGCGATGGTCAACACCTGTCGTTTTCACCTCTTTCCAGCTGGACTTTGTGATGATCAGGGGGTCGGGTACTGACCTGGGAACCCCGTTTTCGTCGAACTGAGCAGCGCCTCCAAGGCTTGTGTGGGCATGCGGGTGCTGGATTTTTCTTTCCTCCGGGAAGGGATTCCGTTCCCCTCCTAAGAAGAGAAAAAAAATGCTGCCGGTTCGCGGGAGCGCTTTTTTGAAGCTGGACGACAAACACTCGCAAAAAATACAAAGTCGCCACTTGGGTTTGAAGGTCTGACACCTAAGGAACCGTATTCTCGAAGCACTTGCCGCGCTATTTGATTTGAAAAAAATTAAGGAACCAATCCGTCATAACCATATCTGGGTTCAGGAGTCAGGTTACGAGAGGGGAAGGGTTTTATGGCACCCCTCTCGCCCAATCCGGAGATCGGTCTCTACTTAAGCGTTTGCGAAAATGTTGTTTGCTTGTGATTCTGTTTAATTAATCAACTTTTAGCAATTTAGGACGGGGGAATAGTTAATCGGGGATAAAAACAGTAACAATTTGCAGGATGTGATAAACAATAGCATGGATGAATGAACTGATAAGGAATAAATGAGATAACATTTAACACTAACTTCAGGATGCCAAAACAGTGCCTTGGGTTGAGTTTGTCGTGAGCAATGGCCAACTTGCATGCACGGGAGTCCTTACATGCAAATTAAACCGTCGCGTGACATTCTCAAACCATCGCGCGAGTGTTAACATCCCGCCAACAGGATTAAATTTTATCTCCTTTTGGGCTCTAGAAGGACCAGTGCACGCCCAGGGTCAAACCAAGCAGTTCATATGTATTGAAAGTAAGGGATTATTACAACCAAAACTAACTGGAACAAAATACAACCCTTAAATAGTGAGGGTATCAAAACAGAGGCCAAGAGCCTAGCTGCTCATGCAAGGGCAATTACTAGAAATAGACAAACCGTCGCGCGATGGAGTCATATCATTGCGCGAGTATTCTGACTGGACTTCCAGGAATTGCTTTGCATGCTTGGGCTCTGAGACATATTAAGAAGCAACCCAGGGGCATTCCAAATTAATTAAAAGCATAAAGTAAGCTAACCTACTGATTTTAACATGCATGATCAGTGAAATACACTAAGTATCTTTTGAAAGAAAAGCACGAAATCATATAAATAAACATGGACCAAGATCCCATCCCCACGAGAGCCATATCACACAAACGGGAATCGTCGCGCGATGGATTGGGTAACTCGCGAGTGGGTTTGCCTGTCCGCAGTAACTTGTAACTTTGCTGGCTTTAGGACCAGGACTGGTATTGATTACCAGCCTTGGCCCTGTCAGCCCCCCTCAGGGATCAAAATAGTAGAGAAAAAGAGTTATACATTTGCTTGAGTGTCTTGAATATGGTATGAATGAGGTGGTATGGCTTGGTGAATGAATGTATGGGAGTGATTTGAATTGAAAGAAGTGATCAAACTTGTAGTTCTTGCTTCTCTTTTGGGAAATTTTTTGTAACCCTCTGGAAGGAGAACCACGGGGGCTTTTTATAGGAAGTGGAGGGTTAGTTGGTGGTGATGCAAGGCAATGCAGCCAGCCAACAAGGCTGGCAGCACTTACTTGGTGGAGAAGTGGGGTATGAAGATTGATGGGAGAGTGGGGGAGAGGTGGTGCAAGGGTGGCCCTGCAAAACGCTGTTCAGTCGACGAAACGGGGTTACACAGGCCTGTAGACCCCTGATCATCACAAAATCCAGCTGGAAAAAGTGGATATGACAGGTGTCGACAATCGCGCGACGGAGTGAAACCATCGCCTGAGTATTCTAGCTTCCCCGCGACGGTTAACATTCAAAAGTTTGACTTTGACCACCACCTGGTAAGTAAAGAATCGCGTGAGGGACCCAGTGGGTCGCGCGAGGGTCAAACTTACGGTCAAGAATTGGGTTCAAGGGTTTTGGGGGTTAAGGAGGGGTTCCACACACACCAAGCTCATGCCATTTCATTCGCTCAAGACTGTTTTTGACCTGATTCATCATCAGGGAAACAAGAAATTGAAAAAGAAGTAAAACGATTAGGAAATCGGATTGGGGTGTCTACAGTAGTCCCTTTTTGATGGCACGCGGAGCACCATTGGCTGGTACGGGTAACGTCAAAGATTTCTAGACACCCATCTAATTCACCCAAAAGCCGATTAAATGAAAAGTGCAAGCCAGTATGTACAAATACCTTGCACCAAGGAGTTGGAGGATTGGTCGTTGCTAAGTTGAAATTGGACGGATGGATCATTGATGGATTTTGAAATTGGACGGATGGATCGTCGTTGGATTTGAAATTGGACGGATGGATCGTCGCTGGATTTTGAATTTGGACGGATGGATCGTCGTTGATTTGAAATTGGACAGATGGATCGCCGCTGATTTGAAATTGGACGGATAATCGCCGCTGATTTGAAATTGGAAGGATGGATCGTCGCTGATTTGAAATTGGATGGATGGATCGCCGTTGATTTGAAATTGGATGGATGGATCGCCGCTAATTTGAAATTGGATGTGGGGATCGCCGTTGATTTGAAATTGGACGGATGGATCGCCGCTGATTTGAAATTGGACAGATGGATCAGTTGAAATTGGACGGATGGATCGTCGCTGGATCATCGCTGGATTTTGAATTTGGACAGATGGATCGTCGCTGGATTTTGAAATTGGATGTGGGGCAGACCGTTGCTGGGGATATAACGCACCTTTGATCATGGACATCTAGTAGAGATCCACAATCATTTGCAAGGCCCGATTAAAGCTTGTGGGCCACTTATTAAAGCGATTCATGGGATTGGGCCAAGCCAGAGGCTGAACCTGGTCAACGGCCCAGTTGGACCATCGCGCGATGAAACCAGACCGTCGCGCGAGGGTTTTAGGGCTTGGATTTGAAACGAGCCCAGACCTGGCCCATGCTTGCTTGCTCTTCACTTTAAACGACGGGGACACTGTGAAACCGCTCACAGCAGTTTCGAATTCTTGGGGCTTCCTTTCACTCTCAAACTCTCCCAAAAACCCATTGAAACCCTCAATTTCTTGCCAAAATCAAAGAATCCACACACACACTCTCACCCATGGCAGACCACGGCAATGGGGGCGGCGGAGAAGAGGTTGTTGATCGTCCGGAGGACGAGGGAGGGCCCATGGAAGTTGAAACAGGTGATCAGCCGCCGGTGGGGGTTGCCACAGGCACTGGTGCAAAGATAGCAGGCGGCGGCGATGGCGATGGCGAAGGCGATCGCATGCAAGTGGTTGGAGGAGACGACGATCATCGCGCGACGGAGTCAGATCGTCGCACGATGGAAGGAGTCGGGGCAGTGAGACCAGTGATCGAGCAACTGGACCCAAGCATGGCCGTGAGCGGTTCTGTTGTAGTTGGTGGTAGTTCTGGTGGCACAGGCAGTGGAGGTGCCGATGGTGGTAACGCCGAACCGAGTGAAATCCCGCCAAGGGATCCGGTGAAAGGCAAAGACGTGGCAACCGAGGAGGAGGGTGCCACAGAGGTTCCGGAGGAGGAGGTATTGTTTCGCCCGGCAGCGATGTCATCGGGTCACAGACCGATCATGAGACAGGACCTCGCGGAGTTTCTAAGCGAGGAGAGACTAGCCGGACTCCTTGAGGAGGATCCCATGATAGGGGCTGCAGTTTTGGAGGCTCGAGAGGAGCGAGAGCGGGAGATAGCCACTTCAGAGGCCGCGGCGAGGGCCGAGAGGGAGTGAGCTGCTGAGGAGGAGATACTGAGGGATGCAAAGACCGAGGAGAGGGTCGGTGCTAGGGTGCACGGTCCTAGAGTGACAGCGGTGTCGGAGGCGGAGAGTTTGACTCGGGCCCCGTTTTCAGCAGAGGGGTTCAGGCTGCCTGCTCCTCACTTGTTTGTGCTGTTGGGTTTTACAGCATACTGGCCACGACAGGCGGAGTATGAGTCCGAGCTCATTTTGAGAGACCCCGGCACTCATATCTCGAGCATCTGGCCTGAGGTAAATTTCTGATAATCCTCCATTTTCTTTGGCGAATACCATTTAAATACAATGTATGTGCTCAAGTACTAAGAGATGTAGAGTAATCCTTTGAAGTATGCTTGAATGGCAATACCATAGCTTCACGTTGAATGTCATGCATGAGACATAATAACTTGAATCAACAATCTACTGCTAGGCTGTATTCATTACCTAGAACTTGAAAATGAAACTTTGCATGCTGATATATTCCTTGTTGCTTGCTTCCATGTCTGATGCAGGAGAGAGCGAGGCAGAGAGACATTCGCGGCTTTGGGGGCGCGTGTAGCTTCTTGGCGCTGTACCAGGGTTTACCTGAGAGAGTGAGGCAGCTGGTGGACGAGGCAGGTTTCAGGAAGTTCATACAGACTCTCACTCCGGCGAGGAATGACCATGCCATCTTGGTTGCACTTGCAGAGAGGTGGAGGGATACCACGAATGCCTTCCACCTACCGGTCGGGGAGATGACAGTGACGCCCACCGACTTTGCAGCGATCACTGGCTTGAGGGTTGGGGGTGAGCCTATCCTGTTTGACTTGGGTATTCAGGAGGATAAGGCAGCCCTAAAGTGGTTTTTGGGTGAGGTGCCCAAGATTGAGGAGGGGATGGCGAGATACAGGCAGTTTGTCCGATATCTTAAGAAGGAGGTGACGACCGATCAGAAGGCGGAGCAGATGGCTCGGGCATACCTGTTGTACCTCTTTGGCGCTACCCTGTATCCAAATAGGCATAGCAAGGTTCACCTGTCTTACTTGCCCGCACTGAGGGACCTGAGGACGGCCTCACGCTTTGACTGGGGAGGAGCGGTGCTTGGCACAGCCTATGGTTTCTTCGGGGATTCGTCGAGGACGGAGATGAGCACTGCTGGGTACTGGCGGATTTGGGAGGTATGATTCCAAAATAGAGTAATGTACACCTTTCAATTCCTACTTGTATGCATAATCTGTTCAATAGTATTCTTGCACGTACTGATGGTTTGATCTATTGATAACCGTGCAGCTCTGGGCTTACGAGGTTTTGAACATGTGCCGCCCGGTGACGAAGAGCTTAGACTTGGGGATCCTCCCGTGCGCACACATATGGAGCAAGAAGAACACGGGAGAGAAGAGAGGCAGAGCTGACCTGAACGGCTTCAGGATATATACTTGGACGAGCTTCGGCCTTCGCAGGTATAACATGACACTTTGTAAAAATGGCAATGTGTATCCCTTTTTATTGCTTTAATGCTGTCGCTGACCGATACTTACATTGTTTGCCTGTGCAGGTTGAGTGGGATCCCTGGAGGGTGGCGGAGCCTGAGCCTGAGTATCTGGCTCATAGCAGGATTGTCACAGCGAGCAGAGTACTGATGGAGTCGGCCTTTGGTTGGCAATGGTACTTGGGTGACCGAGTGACACGCCAATCACTTGGCTACGCCGAGTTTCAGGTGCCTGGACCGCTTCCACCACGGGCATCACACATAGGGGAGTACACTTTGGCCGAGCTGGAGGTCTTTACGCTGCCCGATACCAACCTGACACGCCACTTGCGTCCTGACATGGACTATGCGACTTACCAGAGGGAGCGCTTGGCGGGGCCACTGGGAGTACGAGAGTTTAGGGAGGTTCGGAGCCAGGCTCATGGAGCCGCCGAGGAGAGGAGAGCCGTCACGAGGAGGCAGAGTAGTGGTGAGAGTCGCACGAGGTGAGGTCCAAGTGGACCAGTGAGAGGTGGGCCACCAGAGTTGACGTGGCAGCTAGCAGTAGTAGACTCTCAGGGTAATCGAGCTGAGTTGCACCTGACCCCTGCCAGAATCGAGCCAGCGCCTGTTACCGTGTTGGTAAGACATTGTTGCTTTCATTACTGTACTTTGATAAAGTTTGAAATGTCATTCAACTGCTCATGCTCAAATCATCTTTGCAGGTGCGTAATGAGTGGGTGAACAAGGCTGTTCGGCGCATGCTTAGGTTGGAGAATGTGATAAGAAGGGCGGCGAGTGGCCTGCCATTGGACTTGCGTTATCCCCAGACGGCGGCTCGGAGATCTCAGGTACGTCTTTTAGAAAACGATACATTCCTGCATTCGATACATTCTTGCATACGATACATTCCTGCTTCTGATACTGGATATATATATATGTGCATGCTTGCCCGATACTTAGCATGCTTTGATTTGCGTTTGATTGAGGATTGATCATACCTGCTTTAAAACATTCAATGTGCAAAACACATGCTAATGTATAAAAAAATTACAATGCTGGCACAGGGACAGGCAGTTCCTAGGAGGAAAAGCGCTAGGGATTCTCCACAGAAGAAACTGGCTGCTAGGACTCCTACTCCTACACCTACTACCAGACCACAGATGCGAGGCTCACAGCCACCCGTCGCGAGTGAGGAGGCAGCCCGAGAGGTTGTGGTGCGCGCTGAGGAGAGGTACCAGCTGAAGATGCACCAGAGACCCTCACAAGATGAGCCGGTCCGCAAGAAGCGGCTAATCCTGCCTAAGGTCTCCGAGGATGAGGACGAAGAGGAGGGGGAGGAAGGAGAGGATGCGTCTGACAGCAGCGGGTCTGACGACTCAGCAGACGATCCTGGCTTTAGATAGGACCCCATGGAGAGAGACGATGATGATGACGACAGAGAGGGAGATTGGTTCGGGGAGGATTGAGGGCTATCGAGAAGCCTCATCTCACTTTCTGCGTTTGATTTCTTTTGCTTTTGGGCCTGCGTGCCCGCATAGATAGGTAAGTAAAAGGCTGGAGCACCTTTGTTGATACTTTGAAGGATGTTTTGGAGGCCTGCGTGCCTTTTTGATTTGATGGGCGAGTGTGCCCGAGTTGACATGATGACTTTTGATAGGCCGAAGTGCCGCACGCATAGTAGTTTCCTTCACTTTGACATGGATAGATCATGGTTTAGCTATAAAATTTGCATTTTCGGTTTGTTTTTACTCTTGTAATGAATTAGAGCAAATAAGCACTTGCCACTAATACCATACTTGCATTGATAATGTACTGAGACCGCTCACAGACAAACGTACACGCACAGACAGAACTTGCTTAGAAAAAGAACGAGAATGTATCTCAGGATACGGCCAGGATACAAGGAATATAATGAAATTTTGGACATTCATAAGCCAAAACGCAAAATACACTAACTTGGACGAAAATGACGCTTCCGTAAGATCATACACGTGTAAAATGACCCACGCGAGCTGACGGAATCGAGAAATGCATTCCAAAACGCAAATTTGACCAAAATTGCTATGAAAGACATAGAATGGACACGAGATGGAAAAGTATGACTCTATTATGTCCCGGACTGAAACTGATACCTCCGTTCAGTCATATAAGGCTATCATGACCTGTACGGCATGAAAGAATGGGGTGTAACCCTCTGGAATGAGTTTCGAACTCCCGAAATGGCTATTTGGACTTGAAACGGGCCGCCGAGGGTCCAACATCTTCGTTAAACGCAGTATTTCGAATCCGATGCTTGGGCACGGTCATATACGCTCATAGTGACTTACTGGAACGATAAAAGTTGCAAAATAGCCCTTAGAAACACAAGTGACCAAAACTGGACAGTAGCTGATGTAATCTGTCAAAATGCAGGCTGAACCATCGCGCGATGAAGTGAGTCCATCGCGAGATGAAGTGGATGATGCTCACTCACACGATGGAGTGAGATCATCGCGCGATGGTTGGACTTTGCCAAGCCACTTTTATTTGACCACTCCAGGTCTCCAAGACCGATGAGCCTTGTCATGTCCTTTAAACACTTAGAGTACTTTAGGGGCAGTCTGCAGATACCCTTGGTTTGAAGAAGAAAAGGCCACGTTGTACGGACGTTTGCACTGAGAACGAAGAGTATCTCGCATGTTCTGACTATAAAGAGGCCAATGCTCTGCTAATGAAAGGCATTCTTCCCGTAGTTTGAGAGTTCCAGAGAAACCAAAATGGCAAATAACCTTCCGGTCTTGATTAGCCCGTGGCTCACGGCTTTTGTTGCTGGAGATTGGCTGTCATTCCGGTCTCACGGGCTAGTCGCGTTCCGTTTTCTCCGTAATGTGAGGCTCCATCCTGAATTTCTGAGGGCAGCCCTGCAATTCTGGGATCCAGATGTCCACGTGTTCACGTTTGAGATCAATGAGCTATGCCCAACCGTGGAGGAGTTCCAAGCGTACCTCCAAGGCGTTGCTTCGAGCGTGATTGTCGTGCCGCCTTACAGGAAAAACATACCCAAGCTCCTGCAGTCAAGCCTTAATATCACCGGGGGAGCAGCCGAAAGTTTGTTAGCTGGAGGGCAAATCAACGTCATGTGCCTAATGGAATGGTACGGGCCGGAAGGGAACGTCGAGGACATAGCCCTACAGGCTCGGCGTCGATTTGCTCTGGCAATCAACGTGTTGGCCGCTTATTTGCTAGTATCCCCGAATGGGCAAGTGAACCCCATGCTGGTGAGCGTTGCTGCTCAAATGGGTGCTCGCAGGAATGTGGTGCCACTTGTTTTGGTTGAAACATTAATGGGTTTGGATTTAGTTTCTACTGGCCAAACAAATGTCTTTAGTGGTAGTCCGCTTCTACTGCAGGTAAATTCTCACTCAGCTCACCTTTTTTCTGGTTTTTGCACGCTCTATTTTTTTTACCTCGTCGCTCGGCTAAGGCTATATCAAAGCTTCTTACTTGTTTTTCCGCTTAGCTTTATATGACTTCTTACTTGTTTTTCCACTCGTGTAGCTCTGGTTGTCTGACAAATTGGGATTGCTCATGGCGCCGGAAGCAAATTGGCCCCATCTGCCCGGTCGAATGCATCAGCGGGGCATGATCTACCTGGAAATGACCGTGCATCAATGGTATACCTTCATGAGGGAGATGCAACCGAATGAGATCACTTGGAGGCATGAGGCCCTGAATATCCCGGACATGGCCCTGAATTCTGCAGGTTTTGAAAGAATGGTGATAGCTGGGTTGACCGCTTTCACATTCTATATTCCCGGCCGCATCCTCCGCCAGTTAGGAATGAGCCAAGGGCTTCACCGAGCTGGGATTGATGATTTCCAAGTCCCTGCTCTCATTGCCCAGAACTTGAGAGGATATGAGCACAATTGGGGTCTGAGGCAACTCGGAGGAGCTTATCCAGATTTCAGCACAGAGCTTACGCACCGATATCAAACATGGTTAAAAAGAGAATTTGCAAGTAGGCAAAATGATGACTGACTCTTTGACGGACCTTGATGATCTAGAATAAACTGTGAGCCTGTTGAGGCCTCGAGTGTTTTTATTCTGTTTTTTATGCTTAAATCTTTTTAAGACTGCTCAGCCTGTGTAATAGAAGTTATAATTTAAATAAAGATGAAAGCTTGAGAGTTTTCCCTTCCTGATTTGAGTGTTGAACACCGTATCGCTCGATGTCGAGTTAAACCGTGGATCAAGTTGATTGATTGTGACCGAATCTCACAGAGAGATTGCCTACGTATCCCTTTTCAAGGAATCAGGTCAGCACGTAATTCAGGCTAAGGTTCGCTCGGGTATTTTGGCTCTCCTTTTGCGCTCTAACTTTTGCCTAGAACCGCCCGTTCGGGTTTTCAGTCTAGCGAGCTTTGATTGATGCCTATTTATTTTTGCCTAAACCGCCTTTTCAGGTTTTCAGTCTAGCAGGCTTGCTCTAATTTTTGCTTGGAACCGCCCACCCTTGTGGTTTTTAGTCCAACGAGCTTCTCTCAGGAATAGTAATGCTTGAGTTGATCCAGGTTAACTAGAGTGTTGAATTCGTTGCCGTCGAGATCAATGAGCTGAGCCGGTCCCCCAGAAAGGATGGTCTTGATGATATAAGGTCCGGAACGCTTAGGTCGGAATTTACCGCGGGGGTCGAAAACTGGCGCTTGAATCTCCTTTGTGACCATGTCCCCTTCACTTAAATCCCCAGACTTCACTTTCTTGTTGAATGCCCGGGCAATTCTCCGTTGATACCCCTGAACATGGTACAAGGCTCGGAGCCTCTGTTCATCGAAAAACATAAGTTCGACGAACCTTCCACTGAGCCACTCGGATTCCAAGAGTTCTAATTCTACCATAATCCTCAGAGATGGTACCTCGAGCTCTATAGGGAGAACTGCTTCCATCCCGTAGACCAAGGAATAGGGGGTTGCCCCTGTTGACGTTCGGATCGATGTTCGATATCCCCAAAGAGCTAACGGCAGTTGCTCGTGCCAGTCTTTGGCAGATTTTGCAGACTTTTTGATGATTGTCTCGACATTCTTGTTTGCCGCTTCGACTTCCCCATTCGTCTGAGGGCGATAGACAGTTGAATGATGGATTTGGATCTTGAACTCTTTGAAAAGCTCCAGAACCCTGCCTTTGAAGTGATTCCCATTGTCTGATACAAATGCCTGGGGGACCCCATATCGGTAGATGATATTCTTTCTGATGAAATGAGCAACTTGGACCGCAGTTAAAGTCTTGTACGATTCAGCTTCAACCCACTTAGTGAAGTAATCGATTGCTACCAGAATAAACCTGTGACCGTTTGAAGCAGAAGGCCTGACCATGCCGATGACGTCAATACCCCATACAGAGAAAGGCCAAGGCGAAGCCATGTCAAATAGGTTAAAGGGTGGAACATGCATCAGATTAGCATGGATTTGGAACTTGTGACATCGCTGCACGTAATCCACACACTGAGATTCCATAGTAGACCAAAAGTAGCCTTGACGCAAGATCTTCCTTGCGAGCATGATGCCGCTCATGTGAGGATCACAGACCCCTTTGTGGATTTCCTCCATGATTCTGATAGCCTCGGTGCCGTTGACACTGAGTTTGTGCATCCCGCAATGAGATCTCTTATATAGCCTCCCCCCACAGATGATGTACTGAGCAGCAATCCTTCGTAACGCAGTTTGGTCCTTTTTAGAGGACTCGGCCGGATACAAGCCACTCTCAACAAAGTTCCATATGTCATGGTACCAGGGTAGACCATCATCGACATCATCGATGGCATTGACGTATTGATAAGCAGGACAATTCCGTTGTTCGATTAGAATAGGGCGGAGCTTAACTCCCAAAGGCAATTCGATTATGGAAGCCAAGGTGGCAAGTGCATCGGCAAAATGGTTCTTCAATCGGGGAACGTGAGTGAAAGTCACCTTGTTGAAATGAGGAATTAGCCCCTCCAAATCCTGATGCTAAGGTTTCAACTTCTCTTCGCACACCCTCCAATCCCCATTGGCTTGAGACACAACAAGATTAGAATTCCCAATGACTTTGAGTTTCTCAATGCCAAGTGCGAGTGCAGCTTCCATGCCCACAATTCAGGCTTCGTATTCTGCTTGGTTGTTCGTGACGTCGAAATTGAGTTTGAATGCAAGCGGAATATGAGAACCGTCAGGGGTGATTAACAAGACCCCGATCCTGAATCCTTTCTGATTGGCTGCTCCATCGAAGTAAAGAGTCCATACATCTTCGACAACTGCTAGTACTTCCTCATCTGGAAACACGAAATCTGAATCCTCTGGTCCGTCCACGGGGTGGTCGGCTAAGAATTCTGCAATGGCACGCCCTTTTATTGATTTTCTTGTGACATATTCGAGGTCGAATTCTGCCAAGAGAAGCAACCAACATGCTAACTTACCAGTGAGCACAGGTTTCTCAAATAGATACTTGAGAGGATCTATTTGAGAGATCAACTTCACTGGGTAAGTCAGCATGTAGTGTCTTAATTTCTTGGAGGCCCAAACAAGGGCCCAACATGTCTTTTCCAAGGCAGTGTAGTGTTCTTCAGATCCAACCATCTTCTTACTTAAGTAATAAATAGCCTTCTCAACTCCCTTATCCCTTTCCTGAGCTAGCAAGCATCCCATGGATGTAGGGTTCACAGACAAGTAAAGAATCAGGGGTTTCCCGGGCGCCGGCGGCATGAGAACAGGCGGATTTTGTAGATAGTTCTGGATTGAAGTGAAGGCTGCTTGGCATTTGTCTGACCATACAAATGGGGTATCCTTCTTGAGTAGACGAAACATCGGCTCGCAAGTTAGGGTTAACTTGGTGATGAATCTGCTGATGAACTGAACCTTCCCCAAAAAGCTCCGCACTCCCTTTTTAGACTCAGGTGGCTTCATTTCAAGTACGGCTTTGATTTTCGACGGATCAACCTCAATCCCATGAGAGGTGATCATGAAACCGAGCATCTTGCCCGCTGTGACCCCAAAGGTGCACTTCTGTGGATTAAGACGAATCCGGAACTCACGGAGTCTTTCGAAAAGCTTCCTTAGCACAGGAATATGTCCTTCCTGGGTCTTTGATTTGGCAATCATATCGTCGACATAGACTTCAACCTCCTTGTGCCTCATGTCGTGCAAGATAGTCGTAGCCGCTCTCTGATAGATAGGACCGGCATTCTTCAACCCAAACGGCCTGACCAAATAGCAGTAAGTCCCCCATTCGGTGATGAAAGTCGTCTTCTCATGGTCCTCGAGTGCCATGAGGATCTGATTGTAGCCCGAGAAACCGTCCATGAACGAAAGCAAAGCATGCCCCGTAGTATTATCCATAAGCACATCAATGTGCGGTAAGGGAAAATCATCCTTGGGGCTTGCTTTGTTGAAGTCCCGGAAGTCAACACAGACATGAATCTGGCCATTCTTTTTGGGAACCGGTATGATGTTGGCCACCCAAGTGGGATATTGAGAAACTGCGAGAAATCCAGCGTCAATTTGTTTGGTGACTTCCTCTATGATTTTCTGTACCCAGTCTGGTCGCATTCGTCTGAGTTTCTGTTTTACTGGCTTAGCATCTGGCAACAGAGGGATTCGATGCTCCATTATCTCAGGATCGATACCGGGCATGTCTTGATGAGACCATGCAAAGACATCTCCGAATTCAGTGAGGAGTTCTTTGAAACCACGATGCTCCTCTGGATTTAACGTGGAGCCCACTTGAACCATTCGGGGATCACTTTCATCTTTCAAATTTATGAAAACTACTTCGTCTTTTAGTGGCTGAGCATGCCTTTTGTCTTTCGTCTCTATGAGGGCACGGATTCCCTTGGGAATGTCCCCATCGAAATCTATCCCTTCATCGTCGGGGTCAACACAATTTATGTAAAGATCATTTAAGTAGTCAGAAGAGGATTCCTTCATCTCATAGGACCCTGCAGGGTCGCCAAGTACAAGGGAGTCGAACTCAAAGTAAAAGCTATGACGTGGAGGGCCGAGAGGCGCAAGCTCCGACTCAGAGCTAGACTTAGACTCAAAAGACTTAACAGACTCAGTGTCAGACTCGGATACGTCATCAATGCAAGTAAAGCGTGGTTTGAAAATGCAATTTTTAAGGCTACCCTTAGCTTCCACGATAAGAGAGGTGGGGTCCTCAAGGGCGTCGGGCCCGAGCATGAACACTTCGGCCTCTTTAGCTTCTTTGGCCAAACCCACTTGGGAGAATTCAGAGAACAGCTGTTCCAAACTCCCTTGATTAAAAGATCCCAGCCAGTCAATCTTCAGCTTGGGTTGGCTAAGTTTCCTTTTGAACTCTGCTCTTGCCGGTTCTTCGTCACTAGAAGACCAAGTATCGTCAGCGAAGATTTCAAAATCGAGCAGCAGCTCCCAAGTGACCAAATCGATAAATGGCTCAGCCTGCCCAATGTAGAGATCATTTCCCACTTCACGGACAAAGTAGCTGTCGGGCTCACCGTAGAGAGATCGAGGTTTCCCTGTGCATTTCCTTCTTTTGGCATTTTCGGCAGAAAAAGAGTACCCCAAACCAGAGCGGACCTCACAGGAAGGAAAGGTAGGGAATTCTGGGATCCCTTGTTGGTGAATCCCCAAACCAAGGCCAGGTAGATAGGACATTCTCCTCATAATGTCCAGAGCGACAGAGCTTATGATGAAGTCCCCGTCTACGTTGATGGCCAGAACGGAGCCAGAAGTCTCGAAAGAGAAACCAACGAGGTCGATATCTTTGTTGTCGTGTGTGATGCCCAGAACAGGTGTGCCATCCTCCTTAAGCGGCCGAATGCCCGAGTCCTCGCAGATAGTTAAAGTTCCAGTAGGAAGTCCTAGCATGACCTTCTGATGGCGGGTAGACGGTACGGCCATGATGTCAGATCTGTGAAGCCATGGTCTTCCTAGCAAAAGATTGAAGGAGGCTGGGATGTCAACCACATCGAATTCGACATCCATCTTGAATCCTACTGCATCAAGCTTGAGCATAAAGGTGCCTTCGACCACGCGGTGAGTGCTATCGTATGCCTTGATAGCCATGCTGGAAGGTGCGAAGTCCTTTTTAGCTAGTCCTAATTGATAAGCCACCCTTAAGGGGCAAACGTTGATTGCCGAGCCATTATCGATAAGAACGGTCGGAACCCAGAGTCCACGGCATTTGACAGTGATATATAAGGGGCGGTTGTGGTCGTCTCCTTCAATCAGTAGAACCTTATTGGTGAAGGTCACAGTGTGCTTAGAAGTAGGCGGGTGGATAAAAGATATCATCGCTTCGGGCGTGATGTCCAGTTGAATCTCGAGACGAGAGAGAGCGTGGCAAAACTTCTGACGGTGTTCACGGGAGGAACAGATTAGTCCCCATAGTGATATGGCAGCGAGAATCCGCTCCAGTTGTCTTTGAATTAGGTCATCAGTCGAGGAGCCAACAGGTACCTCAAATGGTGCAGACCTTGAAAAAGCAGGAGGTTCGTTCTTCCGGTTAGAAGAATTGGACGAACTCCCAGCTTGCAGATTAGCAGGTTGAATAACTCGTCCACTCCTTGTAACGTTAAGAACGTTCTCTAAAGAAGGCACCACCTGAGGGTCTTGACTATCATCCCAAAGATTAGCAGGGACTTCCCCCAATTTGCACTTCCCTTTGTCGGAGGCTAGAAGGGCTACAGGTACTTCCATGTCCAAACTTAGGTCTTCGGCCAGATCTTTCAATAGCAGCGATTCCCAGAAGTCCGGATCCCCAACGGCTATAGTCTTCCGGATAGGCTCCGTGTGAGCAACAAAAGGGACATCCCAAAGTCCTCCATCAGCGAAAGAGCGATTGACGGTCCAAACTTCGAATCCAACTTGGATATTGACTACATTATCGACGTCCCAAAGATTGGCCGATGGCACAAGGTCCGTAACCATGATGTTGCAATCCTCTTCAGGCGGGAAAGGTACCAAGGGGCGTGGGAGATTTTCGTCGGTGATGTAAAACGTAGGATCATATTCGGCATCAGTCACCGAATTAGCCAGCCTGTCGAGGGTAGAAGGGAAGAAGCATTCCCCTAAGACACGAGTCTCATCTTGGATGAGATCATCTTCCAGATATTTAATTTCATGGTTGGGTAAGGCATAACCTTGGAGAGGATTGGGGTCAAATCCCAACGAAAATTGCCAAGTAGGTTCGAGATCCCAATAGTACTCCTCCTCGGGTAGAACAGGCTGAGGCTGTTAGAATAGTATGTCCAATGAGAAGCCGTCCAGAGGATCAAGCATGGCTGCTTCATAATTGGCCATCCAAGCATCATACCAAGCATGGTCAAAAGGGACATATTCAGGGTTCTGGGGGAAACCGTCTAGTTCCAGTTCTGTCCATTCATTAATTATGGGGGTGGCATAGTCGTCATTGTCAACTATGGCCCACCTTACGGCTTGCATGTCAAGTTGTTGCTCTGGTTGAGGGGGAACAGCAGATCTGAAATGATGCATCAAACTCGGAGAGGGATTGGGATCCGTCATGTTAAAATATGGGCTGTCCAAGGAAGAAGCAGAGTTGAGCTGCACAGAAGGGATGGACTGGTGGAAGAGGTCACTGATGGAAGCATTGAACACAAATGCTCCGTTCTGCAGGCGCGCGAAGGGCGCATTAGAATTAGACGACTGTCCTTCTTCGAAGTGGATATAGGAAATCTCAGCTTCGGGTTGGGAGGGCATAGGCACGACTAGCCTAGGTTGGTCCGTTGAGATTATGTAGTCGGTAGGGTTAAATATAGTGGAGCTGATGGATATTTGGTTGATGTGTGGAGCAGCATTGTGCTTTGGCATAGAATTGGAAAGGATGTTTGGCTTTTGAGTGGATGGAGGTGGAGTGTGAAGGGTTCCTTCATCTATGAGATCCTGAATCGAATGACGGAGACGAAAGCAGGAATATGTAAGATGGCCAGCCCCTTGGTGGTAGGCACAATAGAGATTGGCCTTGAAACTGGGTGAAGGGTTCTTAGGCAGGGGAGTTGGGTCGAGAGGCTTTAGGTGCCCTGATTGGACCAATTTTTCCAGAATCGAAGATAATGGAGCCTCAAACGCAGAGAAGCTGCAAGGTTGGTTGCCAGGCCGGTTATTCTGTGGAGTTTGCACTTGGTTGACGTCGGCAATGTGATTGGTAGCATTGGAGGAAGAGGCATTGGTACCATTGGTCGCGGTGTTGGAGTAAGTTTCTCCCCCAAATAGTGCATTGGTATTCCCAGAATACGCCCGAGGCTTTGACTTTGGCGGATTAGGAGACTCCCCTTTTGACAGGATCCCACTCTACAACGTATCTTCGATGGCCAGGCCAGACTCGAAGAAGGTGTCAAAATTGGAGGATGCTTGAACAAGGACCAAGTGTCTAGCATAATTAGGCTGGAGATTGCGGGAGATTCTACGAAGCTGATCCCTCTCGCTCAGGCGTTCGGTCATTTTAGCAGCTTTGGCCCTCCACCTTTTGACGAAATCCACGAAGGATTCCTTAGCTTCCATTTTGGTGGACTCCAACTCACGAGTAGTCATTTTGAGCTAGGAATTATAGCTGTACTGCGAAATAAATGCAGCCCCGATGTCTTCCCAAGTCCTTCGCTTGGCTATGTCGAGTGACAAAAACCAGTGGAAAGCGGGACCCGAGAGGGTCTGGGGAAATAGCTGAGACATGGCCTCGGGTTCTACTGATAGGAGCTTCATGGCAGCATGGTAACCATAGAGATGGGTCTTGGGATCGCCACTACCGTCAAATTTGGCCATGTCAGGCATTTTGAATTTGTCGGGGATTTTGGTATTAGGATAGAGGTAGAGACGATCCAAATCAATTCCTCCAGCAATAATCTTCTCGGATTTTGAAACGGTCATATCAGGGTTCTGAATGGTCCTAACAGCAGTAGTGCTTGGATTCTGAGCAGGAATTTGAGCCCTCCTAGGGTTGAGCAAAGCTACCAAACGCCCCGGATGATCTGGATCTTCAACCATGACAGGTTGTTCATGCACGTCCTCTTTGGCCTCGCCTTCCTCTTGAACAACTGGAGGAAGACGAGTGTTAAAGAGGTCATTCAAGCAGGTCATGTTGGCGTCTGTTTGAGCGGCCCTCTGTTGTAAAGCAGCGATACTAGTTTGGATGTTCATGAGAATGGCTTCCACAATGAGCGGTTGCGGTTGATCTGCCATGATTGGTGGTCCTAAGGTGCTTGATGTAGAGGATGGAGTAGGCGATTCCTGAGATTCTGTTTCCTCAAGGATAGGAGACGAGGCTGACTGTAAAGTGGCGAGTAGGGAACGTGGTGAGTCTTCCGTAATGACTAACTGGGCTTGAGATCTGACTAGCCTTTGAACCGGATTGCAATGCAGATGTTCCTAAGCGGGTTTGGCTTTCTGCCTCGATACTTTCCTTGGCGGTGCAATGATTTGGAACTTTGTTTGCAGAAAGTAAGAAAAGGCTCAAATAAGGGCCCTGCAGCAACTTTAATCTAAATGAAAGACTAAAACGAAAGCACAGCCGCCGTCGTCAATGTCGCCCTTAGACTCTAAGACTAGAAGGCAAGTCTGTCTTATGATGTTCAGACGCTGCCAGTGATCCTCGGAAATCTTTTCGAGAGTGTATCTTTTGAATAGATCGACTAACACTAAGAGATGTCAAACAGTCTAAATCTTTGACTATTTCGTGCTCGAAGTTTCAACTTTGAATTCGGAACAACTCAGTATTGATGACATGGCACCTTAACTTTGTACGCCGCGGTGTATAGTGACTTCACACTTCAACCTGGGTAGTGCTAGTGTCATGGCATCCAGACCTTGTGGTTCCCCTTTTTTTTTTTTAGTTGAAAATTCGATCGGGCATGAGCCAAGGACATAAAAAGGTTTGATTTCCCAAAGTTCTGTTGATCCAAGGATTTCAAAAATTAGCAACGTGCACCATCTAGACGCACGACTCTTCATCGGGTTATGGCAACGTCCTAATAAGCATAAGGCAGACTTGAAATCGAGAGAACCCAGGAGCCACCCTAAACATACTTTTACGCAAAACGGTATGTATGTACAGTGCATGCGATAGGGAAAGTAGTAATACGTAGGCAGTATATGGGGTTAGATGCAAGTAGATCCTACCCTGCAGGTACCTGTCCTATTTTGGGGAGTGCTAGTGCTTTGTATATGTAAAGGCTAGTTTTGGTTTGTAATAGGTTTCTCGGACTAGAGCCAAGATATACCTCCTGCTACCTGCGTAATCGCAGAGCAACAGTCAAACGGTAGAATGACACATCATCGTCGAAGGTTGTTGATCATTCGGGGTCCCCGGGCTCCGGTAAACCGTGCCGGATTGCCAAAATGATTCAACGAGGCTTATCCCACATCGATGCAAATGAAGATGCTAAAAAATTTGATTAATGAAACAGAATCGCAAATTCGCAAATCCATTTTCAAATTCGGCTCACTTTATTTGGTCGATTTTTAGAGGAAACAACATACTTTTGAACAAATGAAAAAATCCCAGATTAGGTTGGCCGGACACGGGGTCCTGTTAAATCACCCTCCTAACCTTCGGCAGCGCGAAGCTCACCGTTTTGACAGACTTTTAAGGATTTGTTCAAAGATGTTTTAAACTCCAAGCATGGATTAATATTGGTTCGATCCCCAGCAGAGTCGCCATTGTGCGCATGCGGGTGCCCGATTTTTCTTTCCTCCGGGAAGGGATTCCGGTCCCCTCCTAAGAAGAGAAAAAAAAAATGCTGCCGATTCGCGGGAGCGCTTTTTTGAAGCTGGATGACAAGCGCTCGCGAAAAATACAGAGTCGCCACCTGGGTTTGAAGGTCCGACACCCAAGGAACCGTATTCTCGAAGCACTTGCCGTGCTATTTGATTTGAAAAAAATTAAGGAACCAGTCCGTCATAACCATATCTGGGTTCGGGAGCCAGGTTACGAGAGGGGAAGGGTTTTATGGCACCCCTATCACCCAATCCGGAGATCAGTCTCTACTTAGGCATTTGCGAAAATGTTGTTTGCTTGCGATTCTATTTAATTAATCAACTTTTAGCCATTTAGGGCGGTGGAACAGTTAATCGGGAATAAAAACTGTAACAATTTGCAGGATGTGATAAACAATAGCATGGATGAATGAAGTGACAAGGAATAAATGAGATAACATTTAACACTGACTTCAGGATGCCAAAATAGTGCCTTGGCTTGAGTTTGTCGTGAGCAATGGCCAACTTGCATGCACGGGAGTCCTTACATGCAAATTAAACCGTCGCGCGACATTCTCAAGCCATTGCGCGAGTGTTAACATCCTTCCAACAAGATTAAATTTTATCTCCTTTTGGGATCTGGAAGGACCAGTGCACACCCAAGGTCAAACCAAGCAGTTCATATGTACTGAAAGTAAGGGATTATGACAACCAAAACTAACTGGAACAAAATACAACCCTTAAACAGTGAGGGTATCAAAACAGAGGCCAAGAGCCTAGCTGCTCATGCAAGGGCAATTACTAGAAATAGACAAACCGTCGCGCGATGGAGTCATATCATCGCGCGAGTATTCTGACTGGACTTCCAGGAATTACTTTGCATGCCTGGGCTCCAAGAAATATTAAGAAGCAACCCAGGGGCATTCCAAATTAATTAAAAGCATAAAGTAAGCTAACCTACTGATTTTAACATGCATGATCAGTGAAATACCCTAAGTATCTTTTGAAAGAAAAGCACGAAATCATATAAATAAACATGGACCAGGATCCCATCCCCACGAGAGCCATATCACACAAACGGGAACCATCGCGCGATGGAGTGGGTAACTTGCGCGTGGGTTTGCCTGTCCGTAGTAACTTGAAACTTTGCTGGCTTTAGGACCAGGATTGGTTTTGATTACTAGCCTTGGCCTTATCAGCCCCTCTTAGGGATCAAAACAGTAGACAAAAAGGGTTATACCTTTGCTTGAGTGTCTTGAATATGGCTTGAATGAGGTGGTATGACTTGGTGAATGAATGTATGGGAATGATTTGAATTGAAAGAAGTGATCAAACTTGTAGTTCTTGCTTCTCTTTTGGGAAATTTTTTGTAACCCTCTGGAAGAAGAACCATGGGGGCTTTTTATAGGAAGTGGAGGGTTTGTTGGTGGTGATGCAAGGCAATACAGCCAGCCAACAAGGCTGGCAGCACTAACTTGGTGGAGAAGTGGGGTATGAAGATTGATGGGAGAGTGGGGGAGAGGTGGTGCAAGGGTGGCCCTGTAAAACGCTGTTCAGTCGACGAAACGGGGTTACATAGGCCTGTAGACCCCTGATCATCACAAAATCCAACTGGAAAAAGGTGGATATGACAGGTGTCGACTATCGCACGACGGAGTGAAACCATCGCGCGAGTGTTCTAGCTTCCCCGCGATGGTCAACAGTCAAAAGTTTGACTTTGACCACCACCTAACAAGTAAAGAATCGCGCGAGGGACCCAGTGGGTCACGCGAGGGTCAAACTTACGGTCAAGAATTGAATTCAAGGGTTTTGGGGTTAAGGAGGGGTTCCACACACACCAAGCTCAAGCCATTTCATTCTCTCAAGACTATTTTCGACCTGATTCATCATCGGGGAAACAAGAAACTGAAAGAGAAGTAAAACGATTGGAAAATCGGATTGGGGTGTCTACAGCTTGGCTTCAACCACCTAGCCCCCCACTGTAACAACCCTGATTTTTGGTAAATAAAAATTTCGTTAAAAATTTGAATTTTATTTTAATTGCTTGGATTGCTTTTAAATTTTCTTTGTAATTTTTAATAATTGGTCATAATTAGAATTCAGCCCTTAAAATTCGTTTCTTGACTTAAAGCCCTACTTGGCAAGTCTAATTAGCTTCTAACCAACTAGTTGGAGAAACCGAACTAGGAAGTCACCTAGTTACATTTCCCTAACCATAGATGGACCTTTTTGACAATCTTTGAGCCTTGTGAACCTTTCCAACCCTAGACTAGAAAATCATTATATATTTTCTTTTATTATTTTATTTCTTGGATCTTTGCCCATTGGATAATAAAAGTTAGGGGAACTTTTATCCATTGGATAAAAGAAACCCTAGATTTTCTATTTAAGATATTGTATGCTAAGATATCAAAGTACTCATATATAAAGTTATATATAGATTTATATATTTGCTTAAAAGGACATTTTAGTTATTTAATTATTATTCAAATATGAAAATTGCCTTATTCCTTTTATCCATTGGTCAATAAATACTAGGAGATTTAATATCCATTGGGTAATAGGGTTAATCTTTCATCTAGTACAAGGGTTTATTTAATAATTCATTTGCTAGATTTCCCATGTGATGTTATACCTATAATATATTATGTATGTACTTTATAGACTTAAAACCCTAGATTTCTTAGGTACAATTGTATGATTTTACATTGGGCATATGTACATATGTATCAAAACCCTAGATTTGTTTAGTATAATATCTATTAGTCTAATCAAAACATGTGCCTAATTAGACTTCTATATTAGGGTATTTGATTTGGAAAATCTAGTACTTTGTACTTCTATATTATTATATATGCATATATATTTATATAGTGTACTAGGAGAGAGAGAGAGAGAGAGAGAGAGAGAGAGAGAGAGAGAGAGAGAGAGA
>BPLS01026440.1:42636-55082 GCA_019656275.1 Rhododendron kiyosumense
TCCGGTTAGAGTAACTAAACCGAAAAGTTACCTAGTCTTGGCAAAATGACCGTTTTGCCCCTCGTTGGAACTTTTGACCCTTTTGAACCCTAGACTTTAAATTTTTATATTCATTTTCTTTTAATCAAATTGGTTTATTTCTTTGTCCATTGGACAATGATGGTTAGGGAAACTATTATCCATTGGGTAATAAAAACCCATTTGTTTATATTAAAAAATATACTTACTTTATTGTACCTTTTGATTATTTTACTATTTTAAGTGGCCTAATAACTATTATCCATTGGATAATAGATGTTAGGGGAAGTTTTGTCCATTGGACAATAGAGCAAATCTTTCAAAGTACTATTGGATCATTTAATTAATCATTTTCTTTAATCACATGGGAAAGTACTATTATTTTAATCAAAAGTGCATAGTTACTAAAGTACCCCTTTTATTATTTTTTATTGGGATTTTCAACCACCTTTGTGTATATATATATTTGTACCTAGTTGTATATTATATTGCCTAAAGTACCCTAGGTTGATTTATGAGTTGGTAAGTGAATCCAAGCATTGAATCTACCTTGGATTTCAAAAGTACCGAGAAACTCTTTCTTTATTTGATTTTCTCCCATTGTATGACATATATATGCATATATATATGTGTGTACCTTGCAAGAGAGAGAGAGAGAGAGAGAGAAAGCCGAGAGAGAGAGAGAGGGAGAGGCCGAGAGAGAGAGAGAGAGAGAGAGAGAGAGGAGAGAGAGAGGAAGGAGAGAGGGAGGGAGATTTGATGTAAATCTTGGCTTGATTTTTTTGGTTGTACTTCAAATCCTTGGGATTTATTTTCTTCCAAATCAAATCCTAACTCTATTGTACTCCAATATTCACCTTGCAACTTCTCAACCCTTTGATCATGTACCATTCCCATCTCAACCCTCCATTTGATTCAAGAATCTCTCCAAGGTACACCATAGCCATGCAAACCTAGGATTTTCCTTTGATTTTTCCATAAAAGTTGGATTTCATTTGATTTAAAAATTGGGGAATTGAGAGAGAGAGAGGGCCGGCCATATTGGGGGAGGGGGCACCCTTTGCCTATAAATAGAGAGCCATTCTTCACTTGAAAATCACACCTCAAAGCAATTAGCTCCTCCTTCTCTCTAGAATTCCAAGTTTCTTTGTTCTAAATTCAAAACTCTCTTTGTTCTTGTGAGTTCTTGAGCGAAACCACCAAACCACTTCCAAAACCACCCAACGATCTTAAAAGTAGTGTAGTAGTAGCTAGGAAGTTGTTTCTAGGAAAAGTATTCTAAAACTTTTCCTTTCGAAGCAATCGGAGGGCCGTTACGCTGCCGAAATTCAACCGACGTCCAAACCACCGCCTAGGAGAACGATAGTGATCCTTATCTAAGTTTTCAATTGCTCACTTTATTTTTGTAAAGTAGTTGAAATCTTACTATGTGAATCTCTACTTACTTTTTATAAGCTTAAAGGTGACTTTGATCGTTGTTTGAAAAGTAAAAATGCATGACTATTGTAACGACCCTGATATTTGGTCGTTAAAAATTTCGTTAAATATTTGAATTTTATTGTAATTGCTTTTAATTTCCAAAGTTTGTCAAAATTACGTTTTTGCCCTTCAAAATTTATTTCTTTTCGCTTTGGTCTACCTCGCAAGCCTAACTAGCTTTTAACCATCCGATTGGAAAAAACTAAGCTAGGAAGCTACCTAGTTACTTTTCGCTAACCGCAAAATGACCGTTTTACCCCCCTTGAACCTTTTGAACATTTTGAACCTTTTGAACCCTAGACTAAGAATTTTAATATTCTTTTTCTTTTAATCAAAATGGTTATATTCTTTGTCCATTGGACAATAGATGTTAGGGAAACTATTATCCATTGGATAATAGAAACCCCATTTGTTTATATTAAAAGTTTACTTAGTTAAAGTACTATGAATAGTAAAAAGTAACTTTTTGATTACTTTAAAATACTTTTTGGATTATTTTAATGTTTAATCTCCCTAGCAACTATTATCCATTGGATAATAAAGGTTAGGGTGGTTATTATCCATTGGGTAAAAGGTTCATCTTTCAACCTAGCACATGGGTTATTAAATTAGTATCCCCATGTGTCAATTTCCCATTAGTGGAAAGTACTTAGCCTTTAAAATCCCAAGATTTTCCAAAGTACCCTTATTTATGATTTGTTACGGTTTTGATACATAAGTACATATGTATATATTACTCTAGTACTTGGTTGTTTTTATTGGCTTTGAACCCATGTGCCTATTGATTTGAAAATCTTGCCCTTTAAAAATCCCTAGATCTCTTGGTACAAAAGTACCTTTGTTTATTACATTGTATGCATATATATATATGTGTGTGTGTGTGTTTACTTGAGAGAGAGAGAGAGAGAGAGAGAGAGAGAGAGAGGAGGAAGAAGATTTGATGTATATCTTGGCCTTGATTTTTGTTGTACTTCAAATCCATGGGATTTTTCTCTTCCAAGCAAAGAATTAAACTCCATTGTACTCCTTTGAACACCTTGCACTTGTTTGAACCCTTGGATCTTGTACCAATATCTTTCTTGCCCACCAAGGATCCATCCTAGCCATCCAATTGATCCAAGATCAAATCTTGGTACAAAGTAGCAATGCAAACATAGGATTTTCCCTTGATTTGTGCTTAAAAGTGGGATTTGATTAGATGTACTTCTTGGACACCTTGCAACTTCTTAACCCTTTGATCATGTACCATTAGCATCTTAACCCTCCATTTGATCCAAGAATATCACCAAGGTACAAAAATAGCCTTACAAGTCTAGGATTAGTTTTGATATTCCAAGATTCATGCCAAGTGTCAAGGTAAGACTTAGAGAGAGAGAGAGGAGAAGGCCAAGCTCTTGCCTATAAATAGAAGGCCATTCCAAGCCTTTCAAAGCACACCTCAAAGCAATTAGCTCTTCTTTCTCTCTAGAAAACCATTTCCAGTTTCTGGGCAGCCACTGTCCCGTCGGAAATCCTCCCTTTTCTCCTGCCTAGATTAGTTTTTAGGACCAACTTCCTTCTGGAAAGTTGTAGAGCACTTCGAAACCTTGAAGTTAGGCTCAAGAATCACCCCAATCGGTTAAGAAATGACCAAGATATCGTCATCCGAAGTTCAGTAAAATTTCTGGATTTCCATTTTCTGGACAGCTTACTGTCCTTTGCTTCATCCCCATTTTTCTCCAACCTAGGTTCGTTTCTAGGATTAACTTTCTTCTCGAGAGTTGTAGAGGGTTTAGAGATCTTCGATTTCGACCCAAGAACGACTCTATTCAGCCAAAGATTGACCGAGTTATTGCCGTCCGAAGTTCGGTCCAGATTCGGGAGAAATTCCACCTAGCTTATTCGGCCCCGACTAGTTTCGGATCAAGGTAGGATATTCTAACCCTATTCCTATGTATATGTAAGATCTCATATTCTTCCCTTTTTAAAGTGAGTTATCTTTATAAACTTTCCATTTCAAGTATTTGTATTTTGATCTTGAAATTGATTATGAGCATGCTTATGTGAGTTGTTTGTATTACTTGTGCCGTTAAGCTTTAAGCATTGATTTGAACATAGAGTTGGATGATCTTGTTGGATTACGATGTATGATGTTTACTTTTGTCCTACCACGGAGTCTTTGCATGTAACGAGACACGAGAATCGAGAAAGTAGAAACATGACACCTAGGGTGTGTTCGAAAAGGTTGAAATGTTTTGAAAACCGCAATGTGGCCGGACTTGCCCGTTGTGTGAGGTGTGTGTGTGTTCCAATGGGAAACCGGAGCAGCGGAACCATTGTGAGGGTGTGTGCCAATGGGAACCCGGAGCGGCGGAACCATTGTGCGTTCCCATGGGAACCCGGAGCAGCGGAACCATGGTGAGGTATAGCTTGGTTATCCGTGGAGAGGAGCCAATGCATTGTGTGCCAATGGGAACCCGGTGCGGCGGAACCATTGTGAGGATACTCGGGAACCCGGAACGGCGGAACCGAGGTTGGGTGTGTATTGCTTGGTTATCCGCGGTACGGAGCCAATGTCAAATGATTTTTGAAAGGCTTGGTTATCCGCGGTACGGAGCCAATGCAAATGTTTTGAAAGGTTGTTTTGTAAGTGGAAAAGGAAGACACGGTCTACGATGAGTCGCGTAGGAGAAATCGAGAAATCTTGGACACCAACGTTAGACGATTAAACGAATATGATTATGTGATTGTTAGTTGTAAGGTTGGTGGGTAAGAATTTCCTATTGAGCGTTGTAGCTCATGGTGTTACCTTGTGGTGACCCTGGCATATTATATTGGTGGCGACGCTGGTATAATGTGTCAGACCTTGTAGATGATCAAGATGGACCGTTCACTTGGAGGCGTCCGGAGCTGAGGAGCTGGCTAGGATGAAGAAGCAAGAGGAGCTGTAGTTAGGAAACCTTAGTTTCCTTTTTGTTGAATAAATGTACCCTTTGAAGTATTTTTGATGTAATAAACTCTCTTTATTATGTAATAAAATACTTCATTAACGTACCCTGATTTTGGGGGCGTTACAACTATGTTGTTTATGGTATTCAAGCATGCTACGTGAGTTAGATGTTCTTATTATACTATATCGAAGTTGGAATGAATGCATGTTGTATGTAAAAGTCCCACACGCGAAGTCTTGCATAAAAACGTGACACGAAAACCAAGAAAGTAGCAACATGGCACCTAGGGTGTGTTTAACAAGGTTGTTGTGTTTTCCGGGTTGGAAAATATCTTTGAAACTACGTAATGAACATTTCAAGGGTATTACGTAAGTGTGTGTGTGTGCCAATGGGAACCCGGTGCGGCGGAACCATTGTGAGGATACTCGAGAGCCCGGAACAGCGGAATCGAGGTTGGGTGAGTTAAAAAGGTGTCTTTGATAAAGGGTAACAATGAAAAGGTTAACGATGAGTCAAACGCCAACGGTAGTTACAAGCGAATGTAAACATGTTATTAGTATTGTCTTTATTTCCCTGCTTATGTACCTATCATGTGGAAATCGATGCTAGTAGTAGGATTATACTATTGAGCTTTCGTAGCTCATGGTGTTGCCTTTGTGGTGACCCTGGCATAATATATGGGTGGCGACGCCGGTATAATATGTCAGACTTGATAGACGAACAGGGCGAGCTATTCACCTTGGAGGCTTACGGAGCCGAAGAACTCGCTAGGTTGGAGGAGCAAGAGGAGCCGTAGAATAGGACTTCTTAGTTCCCTTTTGTTGTCTTTTGAATTTCAAATGCTCCTATGAGAGCCATTTTGTAATAATGAGCAGTGACTCGCTTATTCTGTAATAAATTTCTTTCATTAACGTACCAAAAATTAGGGGCGTTACAGCTTGGTATCAGAGCTTTAGGTTCAAAACTTTGGCCATGGGTAGAATGGGTTGAACCATGTAGAACCTTAAGCTAGTCTTGCCCGTTGCACAAACGTGAATTGATTTTCAAGTTTACCGTCCCAAATTGGGTGGAATTCTGTCAAAACAATTTTCGGATTGAAGCAAGGCGCGGAAATTGGCAATACCGCCGAGCTGGGAATTCCCGAACAATTGGATGATGACTTAAATCAAGGATTGAATGTGGAACGTAGAAATCTGAAAAAGTTTTCCCTTATGATTTTTACTAAAAACTACATATTTTCCAAACGTTACTAACGAGATTTTCTTATAGATGGACACCCCAACCAACCTGTCACTCGAGGATTATGTCTTGGAAAGGATATCAGCCCTGTGCTTGGGAGACCCCAACTTCATTGCCGACATGCGTGCGGAGCAGCTTGACTTCATTAGAGTCCAAAGGAATACCCTCATTCCCGTTGAGAAGGACCCTTGGTTTCCCCACATGTTTCCTCTCCTAAACTCATTCTATGAGTACTTTGGTTTCCTACTCCTAATGCCACCCACCGAGAACGAGGATGGAAGGATCGTCGATAATGAAGCCGCCGTGGAAGGAAACCCCGCAAATTGAGGAAGCTTGAAGATCGAGAAAGACTAGGAAGAGTACCCTAAATAAAATTCCCTAGCCGTTGTTTAGGATGTTAAGAAATAGGAATTTCCCTAAGCTAAGTTGTATTTCCAAGTTATGCTATGAATAAAACTGTGTTGTTATGCCTTGTTCATAAGTCTAATAGATAATTTCCTTTATTGTAGATGGATCCTCTAAGCCCTTATCAAGTCAACCTTCTAGACGAATCTCATCGACTTGCAAGCACCGTGAGGTCCATGACACATCAACTCGTGGAGGATCCCTATTTCTCGTATGCCTTTCCTTACACCTACGATTTTTACCAAGAGCATGGCGCCCTTGTCCATCCCATCAATGAGGAAGAGGAAGATGTAGTTGACGCCGTACCTGTCATCGTTCAACTCGTACCTCCCGACAACATGCACCTTCCAATTGAACCAATCAATGCCGAGCCGATCAATGCCGAACCTATCAATGCCGTACCAATGATGATAGCACCTCCCAACAACATGGAAGTCGAAGAGGACCCCGAGGAAGACGATCCCGAGGAGTTCAATGACCCGCCACTCAACGCAGCCGATTGGGAGCATTTGATGAACTTGCCAAACCCCGACTTACCATCTGATGACAACGATTCCGAGGACGAAGACCCCGAGGAGTTTGGAGGACCAATGGGATGGGATTCCGATGATGAGGAAGACTTTGACTTTGGAGTGATACCACCTACTTTGTCATGCCCGACTATATGGACATATCTGCCGACTCTGGAGACGTGCCACCGCCACCTTTCGAGGATGATATAGGAGCTTGTAGGATTGAGTTCCCTCACCTTTTCTAGACTAGCTAGCAAGCCTAGCAAGTAGTAGAATCTTTTGTTATAAGCAGAATGGGATAGGATCTTTTGTATGTAGTATGGTGTAGGAAGCTCTAACTTGTAAGCCGTTATGATGTACTTGTTGTTTTAAGTAATATAAGCTTTATGTTTTATCTATTGTGATCTTTGTTATGTTTGCTTACTTGTTGTGCACGATTTCCGCCTTCCACTGTTAAGTCTAATATATAACTTTCCGTATTGTAGATATGGATAGCTATTACTTTGCCGAGTACACCGTGGCTAACCTCCTGTACTACAAGGCACTACTTGCACCCGAGAGTCTCACACCGATACCTCACCTAGGGATCCGTGACCCCGAGACTGACGAGCAGCTCTTCGAGATAGTCGTATTCTCACCTGACACCACCGAGGACATCGATCCTCAGGATCTGCACCTTCGAGAGCTTGTGGAAAATATTCGCAATGATGGAGAGCGTTGGTTAGAGAAGAGGGAGAAGGAGTGGAAGATTCAGCTGAGGGAGTTCTTTGGAGTCGTTCCACCGAGTTAGTAGAGTAGGAGTACTATTAGAATAAGGTTCCGAAAGCTTGAGTTGCCTTTCAAGCACTTATGCTAGAAGAACCAAGTAGTATGATGTGTAGGTTTGTCGTGTAGGATTATCGCAGCATGTAGTAGGAAGTTCGTTTGGTATGTTGTTTTATAGTAGAACTCGATGCTTTGTACTTGTAACTTTCTGCTTATCTATGAAAAGCTTGTGTTTTAAGAATATTGTTGCATATTACTCTATTAATTGTTTCTCATTTTGAGCAAAAGAAAATAGTTTAGCTAAAAACTAAACCTTCCCCTTTTTCAATTTTCGCTCGTAGATGGTGAATCGACGCAGTGGACTAGGGTATGAAACCGGTGATTCTTCTAACCCTAACCCCAACCCTGACCTCGCTCAAGTCATGCAAGCACTTGTGACTGCTCTGAACGCTGCCCGTCAAAACCCAAACCCAAATGAAGGACCAATGACTCGAACCCGTGCAATGAACGAGTTCTGCAAGCATCGACCTCCGACTTTCAACGGAGATACCAACCCGACCGTGGCTGAAGCATGGCTTAAGGAAGTCAAGGTGATCATGGACACCTTGGAGATCACTCGTGATGGAGACCGTGTGGCCCTAGCCACGTACCAGCTGAAAGGAGAAGCCCGCTATTGGTGGGAGCTGATGGAGGCAACGCATGACGTGGCTGCCATGACGTTTGCTCAGTTCGAGACGCTGTTCCTCGACAAATACTTCCCTACGCCGATTCGCTTGGCTAAGGAATAAGAGTTCAACAATCTGAAGCAAGGGACTATGACCGTGACTCAGTATGTGGCCAAGTTCGAGGAACTATCCCGCTATGCCCCGGATGCCGTTGCAACCGAGGATAAGAAGGCAAGGAGATTCGAGTGGGGGCTAACGACAGCTAGAAGAGCTGTGGTTGCTGAGGCTTTCCCCACCTATTCTGGTGTGGTGCAGTGCGATCTTCGCCTAGAGAGCGAGGAGAACGATTTTAAGACCCGCTGAAGGAAGGCAACCGGCAATGTTGGCGGCCCTATCCGAACTCAGACTTCCAACAGCAGCAACCGTGGACCCTACCCTACCAAGAACTTTGCTCTGGGTCAAGGCAATCAGAATTGGAAGAACACTGCGCCAGGACGTGGTGACTCGCAGAGGTTTGGCCAAAGCAAGGCATTTGTGCAGTGCTTCAACTGCCAGGCTATGGGTCACTACAAGCGTGAGTGTCCCCAGCCTTAGAAGGAGAAGAGCGGAAACTTCGGAAACCAGAAGGCTCAGTAGCCCGGGCAGGCCAGCTTTATGAAGCAAAACCCTGGAGGTTCAGCCCAGCAGCAGAACGGGCAGAACAAGGGAAAGCAGCTCATGGGAGCTCAGCAAGGCGCTAGAGGGCGTATCTTTGCGCTGCAGACCGAGGAACAAGAGCCGGATCCTTCTGTGATCCAAGGTACGCTACTGCTATATAGTACTTGCGTACAAGCTTTGTTTGACTCTGGTGCATCGCATTCGTTTATATCTACTGCTTGCGTAACTGCTCTAGCACTAGAAACAGAACCCCTAAGTAAGAGTACAAGGGTAATATCGCCATTAGGAGGAAGTATAGCTGTTAGTCTAGTGTGTAGAGGGTGCGAGATAGAAGTAGCAAATCTACGTCTTACCTGTGACCTCCGAGTAATCGATATGTCAGACTTCGACGTTATCCTTGGAATGGATTGGCTATCAGCTCATCGAGCAGTCGTCAATTGTCACCAGAAGACCGTGACGGCTTACACCCCAGAAGGGACTCGTTTCCGTTTTAAGGGGGATAGAGAAACGACGAGTTCGATGACGAAGAGATCTAGGTGGCAGAATCAACTATTTGGATGGCTAGCCAGTCTCCAAATGGAAGAAACCGACAGGATGGAACTGGGATTGCCACACATCATTTGCGAGTACGCCGATGTTTTCCCAGAAGAACTTCCTGGTTTACCACCTCAAAGGGAGATAGATTTCTCCATAGAACTGCAGCCTGGAATCGCTCCAATTTCCATGGCCCCGTACCGAATGGCCCCTGCCGAATTGAGGGAGCTCAAGACTCAGTTGCAAGAACTGTTGGATAAAGGATTCATTAGGCCAAGCACATCGCCTTGGGGAGCGCCAGCTTTGTTCGTAAAGAAGAAGGAAGGAACGCTTCGGCTATGCATCGATTACAGGAAGCTGAACCAAGTCACGATCAAGAACCGGTATCTGTTGCCTAGGATAGATGATCTGTTTGATCAATTGAGGGGAGCAACTTGCTTTTCCAAAATCGATCTCCGATCAGGCTATCATCAGTTAAGGATTCGAGATGAGGATATCGCCAAGACGGCTTTCTGAACTAGATATGGCCACTACGAATTTGTAGTAATGTCGTTTGGACTGACCAATGCTCCGGCAGTATTCATGTGTCTCATGAACAAGATCTTTCAACCCTACTTAGACAAGTTTGTAGTGGTGTTCATTGACGACATCTTGATTTACTCTGCCAGCAAGAAGGAGCACGAAGAGCATCTTAGGATGGCACTACAAATACTCCGAGATAACCAACTGTACGCCAAGGCCAGTAAATGCGAGTTTTGGCTTGAAGTGGTTAAGTTCTTAGGGCATGTAGTATCTAAGGATGGGATTGCTGTGGACGAAAGCAAGGTCGAAGCAGTGCTGAAATGGAAACAGCCGACCTCTGTGTTTGAAATCAGAAGTTTTCTAGGGTTGGCTGGTTATTACCGAAGATTCATACCAGACTTCTCAATCCTAGCTAAGCCAATGACCAGGCTAACTCAGAAAGGAGTGAAGCTGGATTGGAATGAAGCCTGTGAGAAATCTTTATAAGAGCTGAAGAAAAGATTGACCAGCGCACCGATTCTTATCATTCCTGAGCGTGGTATCGATTATACGGTCTACTGTGATGCGTCAAGAGATGGCTTAGGATGTGTGCTGATGCAGAATGGAAAGGTCGTAGCTTACGAATCTTGACAACTCCGACCGCACGAGAAGAATTACCCCACCCATGACTTAGAATTGGCTGCAGTAGTATTCGCTCTCAAGTCGTGGCGTTACTATCTGTGGGGAGAACAATTCGAAGTTTTTACCGACCACAAGAGTCTCAAGTACCTTTTCACTCAGAAGGAGTTGAACTTGAGGCAGCGTCGATGGATGGAGTATTTGGAAGACTACAAGTTTACCCTGCAGTATCATCCCGGCAAGGCCAACGTGGTAGCTGACGCTCTTAGTCGAAAAGAAAGAGCACAGAAAGTCAAGACTGCCATCAAGGAATGGGAAATGGTTGATACTCTCAACGAGTTCAACTTGCAGCCATCATCAGAAAATGGGAACGTTCGATTATACATGCTAATTGCGGAACCAGCACTTCATCAGGAAGTATTGCTAGCCCAAACCTTCGAGCAGACTTGTGAATTCGTCCGGCATTGAATCCGAGAAGGAAAGGCGGTGCCAGGATGGACTATCGAGGAGAATAACAGTCTGAAATTCAAGGGAAAGGTATTCGTGCCTAATGTTGGAACCCTTCAAGAATGCGTACTCCGAGAAGCTCACCATTCGAACTTTGCAGTTCACCCTGGTGGTACAAAGATGTATCATGACCTGCGGAGGACGTACTGGTGGGAAGGAATGAAGAAGGATGTAGCACGGTTTGTGTCCACCTGTTTGGTATGTCAGCAAGTCAAGGCCGAGCATCAGAAACCTGGAGGAGACCTTCAACCTTTGCCAATACCGACTTGGAAGTGGGAGCACATCTCAATGGACTTCGTCACTGGATTACCGCAATCTGCCAAGTCCAATACTGCTATTTGGGTGATTGTGGATCGACTCACCAAGTCTGCACACTTTCTGCCTGTCAAGATGACGGAAAACGTGGAGCAACTAAGCATGTTGTACATTCGAGAAATCATACGCCTTCATGGAGTACCGATCTCGATAGTGTCTGACAGAGACCCACGTTTTGTGTCACACTTCTGGAAAGGATTGCAGAAAGCTTTGGGAATGGACGTAAGGCTTAGCATGGCCTTTCACCCTCAAACAGACGGACAAACGGAGAGGACTATTCAAACTCTGGAGGATATGCTGAGAGCTTGCGCTTTGGATTTCTCTGGGAGCTGAGAGCAGCATTTGCCATTGGTGGAATTCGCCTACAACAACAGTTATCAAGCAAGCATCGGAATGGCACCGTACGAAGCTCTATACGGTAGACCCTGTCGATCGCCAGTCTGCTGGACGGATGCTGGAGAAATAGGATTGATCGGGCCCGACATAGTGCGAGATACAACGGAGAAGGTCAAGACCATCAGGCAAAGGATCCAGACTGCTCAAAGCCGACAGAAGAGTTATGCGGATAAAAGGAGCCGACCCTTGTCTTTTGCCGTGGGAGATCATGTGTTCCTGAAGATCAGACCAAAGAAATGAGTCATCAGGTTTGGAAGGAAAGGAAAGCTATCCCCGCGCTACATTGGACAATTCGACATCGTGGAAAAGATTGGGAAAGTTGCTTATCGCTTGGCATTACCACCCCAGCTGGATCGAGTGCATAACGTATTTCATGTGTCCATGCTTCGCAAATACCTAGCATTGCACACTCACGTTATCAACTGGGAGGATATTTCCATTGAAGAAGATGCAACGTACGAGGAAGAGCAATAGAGATTCAAGACCGAAGTGAGAAGACTATCCGTAACAAGACGATCAAGTTAGTTCGAGTTTTATGGAAGCATCGTGGAGCTGGAGAGACTACTTGGGAAAGAGAAGAAACCATGAGAATGAATTACCCTCACCTGTTTGAATCCTAGCGTGCACCTAATTTCGAGGACGAAATTGTTTAAGGGGGATAGGTTGTAATAACTTTGAATTTCATTGAATAAAAGGTTATTTTTATTATTCGAGTTATTAATTTCAATTGCTTGAATTACGTTCATTCTTGTATTTTGTCAAAATTGCACTTTGGCCCCTCAAGTTTCATTTCTTGCACTTTAGTCCTACTTAGCAAGCCTAGTTAGCATCTAACCGTCCGGTTAGAGTAACTAAACCGAAAAGTTACCTAGTCTTGGCAAAAT
>BPLS01026441.1:0-17948 GCA_019656275.1 Rhododendron kiyosumense
TCTAGACAAAATAAAAACACCTCCCAAACCCAAATGGAAAAAGAATACATACAGACTCCAACGGTTTGTTGCATCCGGAAATCGCCAATAACATTAACAGTACTCCTAAACAACTTAACGGTATGCTTTCCATTTACAACAAAACTAAGATGATGCCAAACGATTATTTAAGGAGTGGAAATGCTCAGTAAAACATTGGGATGCGAACAGTCAAGTGATCAAAGACACTTAGTGACTCAATTAACTATTCCAGGCTGAGCTCCGAAAGTACCGGAAGCGAATGAGGTTCAAATAATAATAACGGATGCAGAATAAACCAAGCTGTGCCCAAAGGACCCAAAAGGGGCGGGTGGCATATTGAAAGCCCATGCGATCAAATGATATGTGATACGAATAAGCGATGTGTCACACGATTAATTAATATACCGTACAACGAAACAAAATACCATACATCTATTTGAAATCCAGAGGAACAGTAAAATAAAACAATATGTCGTGCGGCCGTTTGGAAAACCGTGAGGCGTAAGACGGTTTCTTTTTTTTTTTTTTTTAAATCCAAGAAGCTCTACCAATAGGAGAGGAGTCCTACCGGTACACAATAAATCTAGAGAAGCCACCAAATTTCATCGCCAGAAATACCGAAGCTCTACCGGTAGGAAAGTGGCTCTACCGGTAGGAAATGAGGTCAGAAGAGACACGACTTGAGCACAAAGATTTTCTACCGGAAGGGGGAAAGTTATACCGGTAGGAGGCCATCTCTACCGGTAGGGAAAATGTTCTACCGGTAGGAACCTGGAAATTTCAGACAACTTTTCTAAGTTCAACAGATTTCCGGAAAATACAAAACAGCGACCTCAACAACAATTTTGAACACCATTAAGAAACAAAGGACAGCCGAGACTTGCTAGAATCAGGTATCAACGACAACAACTACAATATGCACGATCTATCAACATAAACATCGTATTTACGCATAACATGTGCAAGAAATACCTACCTCGAGTTTGGGGAGCAAGATCCCCAAGATTAATCAAGCTTTGACTCCAAGATCTTCAATCTCAACCTTGAACAGCCCCCTCCAAGCAAGACCCACGAAAATTGAAGCTTGAATCACGAAGAGAAGGCAAATTGAAGGGGGGTTTGTATAGATTTCAAGTGGTTTTGGTGGGTTTTGGGTTGAGAGAAAGAGAGAGAGAGACTCGGCAGAGAGAGGGAGAGCCGAAGAGAGAGTGAGAGAGGTGAGTGTCGGCTGAGATGAAAACAAATGAGAGAGTAAAGTCTCTCCTGGAACAATTAGGAAAGTGAGATGGGGAAAATAATTCCCTACACTCACACCAAACACACATACATGCACTTGTCACCTAATTACCCTTATATCTTTTCACGAATACGCTACACCGAATATCCACACCGAGCAATTATATTTATATAAAAAAAATACGAGCCTCAAAATTACGGGTCTCTACATTATTTTTTTTGTCTAATCTGTACGCGTCATTACTGGGTCTTGGGGATTCGGTTTCCCAACAAAAAGAAGACAAAGAACTACCGAAACCTTAAGGCATTTCTACAGAATTGTGGATCTCTTTCTCCAAAAAGATACACTTACTCCGACATCAAGAGAATTACCAACTCCTTTAGAACTAAAATAGGCCAGGGAGGCTTTGGTTCTGTCTTCAAAGGAAAGTTAGAAAATGACTGCCTCGTGGCAGTGAAGGTTCTGAAAGGGTTGAAAGGCAATGGAGAAGAGTTCATTAACGAGGTTGCAACCATTAGTAGAACTTCTCATGTAAATATTGTGACTCTTCTTGGGTTCTGTTTTGAGGGTTGCCATAGAGCTCTCATATATGAGTTCATGCCTAGAGGATCTCTTGACAAATTCATACATGATGGTGGTTCCTCAACATATCGTCAGTTGGGTTGGGAATCAATGTACCAAATTGCAGTTGGTATTGCCCGAGGGTTGGAATACTTACATCGTGGTTGCAACACACGAATTTTGCATTTTGACATAAAGCCTCATAATATTCTTTTAAATGAGGACTTTTGCCCAAAGATATTTGATTTTGGACTTGCTAAACTATGCCCGCGAAAAGTGAGTATCATATCGTTGACGGGTGCTAGAGGAACAGCGGGCTACATTGGCCCAGAAGTATTTTGCAGAAATTTTGGTGGGGTTTCACACAAGTTTGATGTGTATAGCTATGGGATGATGGTTCTAGAAATGGTTGGCGGAAGAAAGAATATAAGTGTCGAGGTTGATCGTACGAGTGAAATATACTTTCCACATTGGGTATACAAGCGTCTTGAGCTTGATGAAGAACTAGGATTGCATGGCATTTTGGATGGTGAGGCAAATGCAAGTGCAAGGAGGATGATAATAGTTGGCCTATGGTGTATACAGATTGATCCTTCAAACCGACCATCAATGAGTCGGGTGGTGGAGATGTTAGAAGGAAGCACAGAGTCTTTGCAAATCCCCCCGAAGCCTTATTTATCTTCTCCCTCAAGAGCACAGGTGGATTCGTCCACTACTCATGTCATAACATTTTTGTGACACTAAGCCAAATATCGCTTTTACCGGCGGTATTATTACCCGCGGTAAAAAAACTGCCGTTAAAAGCTATTTTTACTGGCATTAGTAAAACCGCCGGGAATAACTACCTAAAACGGCGGTTTTTTTAAAAATGCCGTTTTTACAAACTTTTACCGGCGGTTTTTTAAAATACCGCCGGAAATAATAGAATATACGGTTTTTTTAATACCGGCGGTTTATTACCGCCCTTTATAATAATACCGACCCGTATAATATAAATATTATTATTTATCCTATATGACCTGATATGCGACTCAGCCCAGTTGGTAGCACGCGCGCTATAGGATCCGGAGGTTTCGGGTTCGATTCCTGGGAGAGCAAAAAAAATTAACCACCGATTTTATTGCCGGCGGTAAAGAGGCAGTTTTCTAATGCCGCTTTTGTATTTCCGACAATTGTATTCCCGGCGGTTTATTTCCGGCGGTTTTGAGTATTACCGGCGGTTTTGGGACTATTAACGGCAGTCTTCTCATGCCGCTAATACTAAAATTTGGCGTAGTGACGATGCATGCATGCTTCTGAAGGGAAAAGCAAAATGTGAAATCCCCATGATTTCTAAAGGCACCCGGGAAAATTTGGTAATTTTGTATCTCCTATTTATTGTTGATGCATATCGCACAAAGCTTCGTAAGTTTCTTATGTATGTACAAGAAATTATGACGCTTCCATAGTAAAAGTTCAACCTATAGTCGTAATTAATTCTTATTTGGCATGTATTGAGGCCAATAATGTGTTTGCAGTTCAATGTTCTTTGCACAAGTGTCAATCTTGACTCGGGTGAAGACTTGTAGCTGTGCGAAAGTGCAATAAACTTGAAGTATAGGGGTTAGTACGAAAGCAAGAGGACTAGAATATTGTTGGTGAATTTGATTGTTTGATTCACGACAAGGCATTTAGATTGGTATAAGGCCATCTATTTACACCATATTTCACCGCCTGTCGATAATCGCCAGAAAGGTGGCAATTATAAGAATGCTTCCTATTTTATTAATTTGTATTAATAATATAACTAGTTTTTATTTGTTTGTATTTTAATGAAATGCAAGACACTTAGCATGCTCCTACATATTTGGTAGTTAAAATGACACTTGTCATCGTCATGCACACTTTGAAGTTAAAGAGAAGTTATTTGGACAGTTGAAAGATAATTAGAAAAATGAAGAGTAGCGAGAAGTTAGGAAGTTATTTCCTGTACATCTTTGTCTTCCTATAAATAGCCTTTTTAGGCTTCATTGTAAATTCTCCAACAAATCAAAGTCTTTACTTTGTTCTTAATTTTTGGCACTACTAACCCATTTAGGTTATAATTAGGAGTAGGATTCATGTTCTAAGATTAACTTAGAATATTCAATGTATCGCTCGTGTCAATAGATCAATCGTTGAAGATTTATAGAAGAATTTCTTTCATTCATCTTCAACTTGTAAATTAGTTTCTCTCGGCTCTTGTGTCGATTGCGTTTCTTGAAGAGCGGTCTGCCTCACATCAACAATTTTCTTTTACGTGTCGATTCGCTTCTCACTTACTACCAATTTCACATTTGATTCAACTGTCATTTCTCTTTCGGTGAAGTCCTGAAAAATGGAACCATGGATCCACCTTTAGAGACAAGCCGCATTCGCCCTTAATTATTTTTATTGGCATTGTTTCCCGAAATCTCTGTCGATTTCGATCGAGGGAAAAATTTGGTAAACACCATCGAAGGAGATAATCAACCCTTCTTCCAAGTAATTACTAGTTTCACTTGAGACCTTAACTTGCTTCAGACAATTCACCTTGTTTTCAAAAGCATTTCCTTATGTCACCACTCAATCAACAGTACTTTGATGAGTTCCGCTGAGTCTGGAACTTTGTGTATCAATGGCAAAAATCAAATAGTATTCAAAGAGATATTCGGGACACTTGGAACATTATAGTTTTAACTTTTCAAGATGAAGGTTTTTTTTTTTTTTTTTTTTTGTGTCTGGGGCTCTTTTTCAACGTTACTAGAAAGCGCCATACAAGCTCAAGTACAGTTCCAGGCTCAACCGAATCGTTATCATATGTTCCTTTCCAGGCTCTCAATTGGAGTTAAGAACTTCCCTAGAGGACAACTGACCAAAATTGATAAAAGTTGCTAAATTGTGCAATAGAATAGAATTCTAAAACACTATCTCTGCATGTAATGAGGTAAACGATTATATGTACCTTTTGAACATGTCGTCGTCATCCAAATGACATTGTGACATGGGCTCATCTCTCTTTTTTATCGGCAAAAGCCAATATTGTTAGAGTTGAGAAAACTATGCATAATTTCCCAAAAGTAAATTACAAAGGAAATAATGTAAATGCAGAGGACGTAAATCTAAAATGCACAAACCACAAACCAAACGAGCACAAAGAATTTTTACGTGGTTCCCCCAAAAATGTGAGATACATCTACAAGACTGAAGCCCAATTCCGCTATCAACAAATGTTTTTACAAATAGATTTACAAAGAGATACAAGATCTGACAAACATTCTAAGGTGTAACCAACAAACTCCAAATACAAAGAGAAAATACTTCACCAAATAGATGAACAAAACCCTTCAATAGTTCTTGGAAATGGAGAGCCGGAAACAGAGCATAAACCAGCTCCAAATGTTGACGAAGAGGATGCTGAATACTGCTTCTAGAGAAAGAGAGAATGGCTGCCCCAATTGATTCTCTTACCCACCGAAACACTCACACACAGTGCAATTGGTTCTCTTACCCACCGAAACACTCACACACAGTGCACTAAGTTTTTCATTTTGTCTCCAAAGGCTGCTAACTATTATGATGGTGTTTTCCAGAGCAGACAAAAACAAATTAGCTTCCAGGAGAAGCTTTTCTGATCCCAACAAATCATGTGCCAAACATGTGCTCCAAATGTATAGAATGTTCCACCAAAACTAGCCCACACAAATATAACTCTTTTGGGCCAAACACAAATGTAGTTGGGCTCACAAAATATTGGGCCTCCACAAAATTAACATAAGGAGGGAAACGCAACAGTTAGAATGATAAGATTAGCAGCATAGAAGAGAGGTTGAACTCTTGACCTCCTTTCTTGTGGCACCTAAGTGCATTCTTGATGCCAATGGGTCAAAGGCCTCTTGGCTCTTGACATGCGCTCCTTGGTAATTGAAGAATAACGACTCTCCCAATTCCTAATGTAAGTAGTGTCACAATTGGAAGTACAAATTATTATGTTTGTAGACATGGTTCTATCTAGAACCCATTTTCCCAGTCATGTTATTCTTTTTTGAAACTCCTGGAGCCTGGGTAATTGTTTCTCTGTTTTCAAATCAATTGGAACTCATAGGCAAGCTTAGAAAGCTTGCTTGGTGAAAGAAAGATATATATTGCCCCAATCAAGTACTGCTGCTAATTCTTCTAAGCCGTGGATTTCTTCACTATTTGTGATATACAAATCTTTTGTTCTACTATTGATGCCATCCTCAATCTTTGTCGAATTATCATATCCATCTTCTGCAAGATCCAAAGCAAGGTTGTTTCAGATTTTTATCCAAAGCAATGAATTCAGATTCCATCGTAGAACATGCAATGCATGTTTATTTTGAAGATTTCCAAGATACTGCTGTACCACCAAGTGTAAAGATCCAAATACAGAAACCTTGCTTATTCTTGATTATTTCAGCCAAAACCACACCCATTCCATCATCTCCAAGCACAATCAAGCCGAAATATCCCTAAAAGGGCTTTTAACCAGACTCACCAAGGCAAAGCACAATTCTATCGAGCAAAATACAACTCTATCAGGGCAAAAAACCTGCCCCTTTAGGTGTATTTTGGTCTTTTTCCGAACATTACTGACGGGACATGTTTTCACGCGCTATTCGTGAGCATCCAAGGGTTTTTGCCCGATAGAGTTGTGCTTTGCTCGGGCCCCGGGTCGACTTTTTTCCAAATTTTCACCAAGTCAATCTTCTAACCCAACTAAGGTATTTTTACCTCCCGATCACCATTTTACCCCTCCGGGCAGGGAGCTATTCTTGGTGGCTCTGTTTTTGGTGGTGATCAAACTTCCGTTATTTTTAGTTAGTCTGGACTGTTTCATATCCATTCCTAGTTTTTGGAGGATTCTATTTTCTTGTAACTTGTTTAATTTCTTCCAAGGTTTGGCTGATCTATTGCCAACCAAATTTCGTTTAGGGCCCGAGTAGCATATGGTGATTATAGAAGGGCTTGGGTACCGACATTTTTGGGTTGCTCATCTTCCATTGTGATGCTTTAACTCCTATCCTTTGAATCTATCATATCATGTACATTTAATTAATAAAATCTTGTTTCGCTGGTCAAGCAAATGTGTCCATCATTTTCTACATATTGATTTCACATATCATCTATTGAACATATTGGGTTTTTTTATGGAAGACAATAAATTTTTTTTTTTTTTTTTTTGAAGGAGGACAACATTTCCTTTAATTGAGAGGTTTCTGAAGACAAATAGGAAGCGTAATCTCTTAAGTTCCACTCTAAAGGGATCAAAGTTCTCTATTCTGAATCAATTTCCTTTCCATCTTCCATGAACTTTAAAGTATAGCCCCTGATATGAACACGTTGTCATTCAGTTGGAGTCCAATGAAAAAAATTTCTAGTCCAACTCCAAAATCAACAAAAGTAAAAATTTTGAAGTACAAAACCAAATTTGAGTCAGGCCAAACAACTCGACACACAACAAAGAATTGCTTGCCGATGGACGCGTTTTTTCCAAAGCTACAAATCGAGCCAATTTCTGACTATTTAAGTGCAATTACACTGTCCCTGCTAGCCTGTCATAATGTCACATTGTTTCTTGCAAAATCTATGTTGCAGTTATCTTTTATCGCAAATTTGATAGCAACTTTGACTTTGTCAATCGTGCACATTATTTAAACCAAATGAATAGCATTGAATGTGAAATAATTTAAATCAGTAATCTATTATAGAGCTACGCCAAGAAGATACCAAATCAATACAACAACGTTATTATTTTATTATTATTTTCTTACATTATCCTATAGAAATTAAATTGGAAAATGACTTATCAATTAATTCAAAGAGAAAATTTCATATTAACACCTGACCTTTCACGCATGGATACCTAACCTTAACAAAACATCACATAAACACCTGACGTATTAAAAAATTCATCAATTAAACCTCTACCCTTAACTCCGCCCAAAAACTATTGGAAAGCATGTTTCTCTCTCCAACTTTGCTACCCACACTGACTTTTTTTTCACATATTTTACACAAATTTTTTGTGGGGTCCATTTTTGGGTCCCACACAAATTATCCGATCTATTCACTAATTCTCATATATTTTTTCAAGTGATCTTGCAAAAAATCAGCTCCATAAAATATATGTAAGTGTATGATCCAATCGTACAGCTTTTCATTCATAATTCGGGATTAAATTTTTGAATAAAAAGTTGTAAAATTGGATCAAACACTTACATTTATCCTGTTGAGCTGATTTTTTTATAGGGTCATGCAAAAAATATTTTAAAACTAATGAAATGATTGGATTATTTTTAGGGACCCAAATGTGGGCCCAACAAAAAATCTATGTAATAGTAATTTGTGTGGGTACACTGGGTAGTGTTAGTTGCTTTGGCAAAAAATAAATTAAAAAAAAATAACTCAACACCATGCAGGAAAGAAAAAAGGAAAATAATAACGCAGAAAAAAAGAATTGTATTACAAATTTTTTTGGTGGGAACCTGGCAAAAAGTGAACCAATCCGCCCATTAATCTTTTTTTTGTTTCTTTGAATGACCCTATAAAAAATCAGCTCAATGGGGTAAATGTAAGCGTTAGATCAAACCTTACAACTTTTCATGTACTCCCTCCGTCCCTTTTTCCTACTTCGTAACTCCAACTTATTAAAAAGACATCATCATTATACCTTTCACATCAATTTTTTCCTCCACTTTCCCTGCTTACCCATCATCATTACACTTTTACTCACTTACTTTTCAAAATATAATCTACTTTTAGGGACAAAATAGACAATTCACCAACTTTTACCCACTAACTTTACAAAATGAACACTTATTAAGGGACAGTCCAAAATGGAATACCAGACTATAAAAAAGGGACGGAAGGAGTATAATTTTAATATGAAATTTTGAATAAAAAGTTATACGATTGGATCATACCCTTATATTTATATGATGGAGTTGATTTTTTGCAAGGGTTCTCAAATTAATATTTTTGACATAATCAATAGATCGGGTAATATGTGTGGGACCCAAAAAATGAGCCCCACAAAAAAAATGTGCATGTGGAAAAAAGTCAGTACGGGTAGCAAATTAGAGAGAAACATGTTTTCCGTTAGTTTTTTGACGGAGATTGACCATAGGGGTTTAATTGATGAGTTCTTTAATACGTCAATTGTTCATGTGATTTTTCGTTAAGGTCAAGTGTCTATGTGTGATTTGTGTGAAAGATCATGTGGTAATATGAAATTTTTCCTAATCGTAATTCGGACTTCTAAGCTACGCTATGCTCGAACCAGTCATCAGATTATCGGCCGCGGTGAAGAAAAGCCCAAGATTTGAATCAGAAACATATGGTGTTGAATCAATTTGGCATGTGATTTTTCTACGACCTTGACTCCCATCACCTTAGAATCTCTCTCCCGATATTTTCTTCTTTTGTCCCGGAGTGTATACACTATATAAATCAGACCAAGACTTCTCATATACTGTTTTGCGTGTTTCATCGGTAAACCAGATTTTTCCACAATAGACTCCTTTGGCTTTACGTACAGTTTCATTCAACTTACGAACTGATTGAGAGGCAGAGAGAGAAGAGACCAAGGGTCAAGGTCGATATTGTGGTGGTGGGTCAATGAGAAAGGCGTCCAGGAAACTCCTTCTCAATGGAGTACTCTTTTTTTGGCAAAGTCAATTTTGACATTCTGTGGTTATCTTCATGTGTGGATACTCCCCTCATGTTTCAAAACTGATCACATATATTACCTGTGATTTTGAAAATGTGCGGATAAACCCCATGCCGTCATATTTTTCATCCATATTAACAGATACAACATTAAAAGACCGATATACCCTCATTATGTCCCTTGATTCTTCTTCTTTTTTAAATTTAACCACATCATTCCCTATACCAAAAATTGAATCCAAACCATTAATATTGTAAATTTTGACGAGTACTAAATCTATGCCAAAATTCAAGTCAATCAAAATATGAAAAACTCATGTCGAATCGATTTTGTTATGAAATTAAATTTCAAATTTGAATTTACTAAAAATTAGATCACTAGCTTATTGATGTCTGATCGAGATGATTTTTTATAGAGATACTCTATTCTTTATTTAATACACTATGTACGACTTAGATTACATTCTAGAGGCATGTGAGATACACCTCCGTTAATATGGATAGAAAACATAACGGCATGGAATCTATCCGCACATTTTTAAACCACAGGTAGGTTATATGGTCAATTTTGAACCATGAGGAGGACATCCGCACATGACAATAACCACAGGGGGTCAAAATGGACTTTGTCTAAAAAAAAAACCTCCCACGTTCACCCTCCCTCCTTTCCTCCTAAAACACCTGCCCACCGAAAAAATAAACCCCACGTTCACCACTTTTCTCTTCTTCTACTATTTATCTCTTCTCATGCAACTTCTCACCACTTTTTCCATTCTTTAATTAATCATCTCCAATGCAACTCCTCACTTTTCCTCCTCTTTAATCCTCACCATTTCAATATTGCAGCCAAAAAAAAGAAATGCAACTCCTCACTTTTTCTCTTCTTTAATCCTCACCATTTCTGTATTGCTATTAGGCTCCGTTCCGCAACTTAAAATAAGTACTTATTTTTTAAGAAGGCAATTTCAAGTTCAAAAATAATGTGTTTACGCAAATAATGTGTTTACGAATATAATGTGTTTACGAATCAATTCATACATAGTAAGTCCACCGCTCTTTATCATGTATCTTCACTTTCCCCACAGTTTCTTTCCTAATTAACGGAATAGTTTCAACTTTTTTATTCTGCGATTTTGAAAGCAAAAGGTTATGTTCAAGAACTACACTGAATTATCCAATTAGGAGATTGCTCAATTCACTATAACGTTTGTTTTAAGTTCCCATCAACTACTCAAAGGTTTATTTATTTATTTAGTTTTTTGTATTCATGTATTTTTCTTGTCTCTTTGTTTAATATTCTCATATTCGCTTTTCTAATGCTGTTCCACTTTTTTGTCTCTAGATTTTGAATAAGAGGTTGTGATCAACAATGTTTGATATCAGTGCTCATCAATTGTCTCTAGATTTTGTTTAATAGTCATGCCCTTTTTTAGGATAATTTCATACCCTCTTTATGTTACCAAAAATGAAAAATCTAGAATGCTACATACACTCCTATCAACCACAATTTTCTCACATGTATTTATGTAAGGCTCATCCCACCCATAATGCAATATCAATTATCGTTCCTGTTCATGCACGGAACAGAACAAAACTTTATTTTTCTTAGATGGCGAATACCACAAAAATAAACTGACTTCAATATTTTTTAATTGTCCCGTGCACCAAGCACTAGCATTGTGCCCACTCGATGTACTGGACAACGATAAAGGCATTAAAGTTTTGTCGCTTTGTGCATCGAACAACTACATATGCTAGCGTTTGCTGCACAGAAAAACGGGAAAAAAGAAGAAGGTCAAACTCAATTTTTTTTCAACTGTCCCGTTTATGGAATGGGGACAACGCTACTCAATACCCTACAAAATGTGATTGAGCCCCAAAAGCCTCCAATCCCCCAATCCTAAATTCCTAGATTGTAATTTTCGAAACATAAATAAATAAATAAAAATAAAAGCACGTACATGTCCCAACTCCCACGTCCATATATACTCCATACTCTCAACTCTCATGCCACACGTTCACTTCCACTTCCTGACTTCCATACTCCCATTGGATGGCACAAATTGTCCACTTAAAAGCAAAAAGGGAAACGAAATGTGTACTGCTACTAGATGTTTTAGCTCATGGTTAAAATTTGTTAGCCTCTTGCTTCCACCACACCTTCCACCAAAATTTGTTAGTCTTCATTTTATAATTACCTACTGACAATAACGTACTGAACTTTAATTTTTTAACAGTTGAATTGTTCACATTCCCTCTCATAATGTTGCTTATGCTATTTTCACTCATCTATTATGATTTCCTTCATTGTAAAGTTGTCAGTTTATTGATTAAGATATGTATGTCGATATAAATATGTAATTAATTAAAAACTAAAGTTGTGGCCATTCAATATACGGAAAGAGAAAAAACACATTTTAGACATTTTTGTTAGTTGCTCCATGTATCGAACGGGCACAATACTAGTTTGATTTTTGAATTCACATATCATTTTGAACATATTGATTTCACATATCATCTTTGGAACGTATTGGATTTTTTTATGGAAGACAACATTTTTCTTTCGTTCCAATGAAAATGAAAAGAAAAATGTTGTATTGCAGGTAAAACCAAACAAGGCACTTCTGCTGCATGCATGTGTTTGGATAAATTTTCAACATTTTTCTTTCGTTCATGTGAATCAATTTCCTTTTGCATCATTATGGGCCGCTTCTAGGAACTTTAAAGTAAAACCACTGATATGATTCATATGATGCGTATGCCATTCAGTAGGAGTCCATTAAAATATTTTACAAGTCCAACTCCAAAACCAACAAAGCAACATCAAAAAAAAAAAAAAAAAAACTTCCAATTACTAAAAAGTTTTGAAAGAGTGGTGTGCTAGGAATTGTGTGTAAGGTTTGCACACCCAGGATCTGCTCAGGGACATATGGTTGTGAATCGATTTGGCAACTGATTTTTCTGTGACCTTGACTCTCATCACCTTAATTAGGATCTCTCTCCAGATTTTTTCCTTTTGCTCCGGAGTACACTATACGTGTGAATCAGACCAAGACTTCCCATATGCTCTGTTTTGCACGTTTCATCGGTAAACCACTGATTTTTCCACAATAGACTCCTCTAATTCAAGTTATGAACTGATTGATTGAGATTTTGAGAGAGAGGGAGAGAGAGAAGAGTCAATGGGTCAAGGTCGCTGAGGAAGGGGAGCAGGAAACTACTCCTCAATGGAGTCTTTTTTTCCTGCCGACCATCCCAATGTAGAAGAAGAGGACCTGGGGGCTCTGCTGCCTCTAATGGCACAGCAGCGTATACCCACGACCAAAACGTTGCCGTTTGGTTAAAAAAAAAAATTATTACCATTAATTTGCAATCTTACGGAGCAAAAATGTGATTATGAGAATCTTAGAGTTAAAATTTGATTATGTCTCTTTAGAATAATAAGATCTTCACACTCGTTCAAACGGATTAAAAATTGGAGCACTTAATTTTTTAACCATATTTTTTAATATATAAACGGTCTAAAAAATATTAATTGCTCAAATTTTCACTATGTTTGAATCAATGCAAAAATCTTGTTATTCTTATCCTATTATTCTAAAGGGTCATAATTAATTTTTGTTTATAGGGCTCTCATAATCATATTGCTTCGTAAGGTCTTAAATAAAGAACATATACTTAATATGAGAGCCCTAGAGATAAAAATGAATTACGACCCTTTATAATAATATGATCAGAATAACAAGATCTTTGCACTGATTGAAATGGAATGAAAATTTGAGCAATTAATTTTTGAGACCGTTTATATATTAAAAAATATGGTTAAAAAATTAAGTGCTCCAATTTTTAATCCACTTGAACGGGTGTGATGATCTTATTTTTCTGCTGATATTATTCTAAAGAGACATAATCAAATTTTGTCTCTAAAACTCTCATAATCACATTTCTGCTCCATAAGATTACAAATTCGCGGTAAAGTTTTCTTTTTAACCAAAACGGCAACGTTTTAATCATGTGGGTAGGGGCTGCTGTGCCATCGAGGCAGCAGAACCCCCGGGTCCAGAAGAAGAAATTAGCCCCCACCCCCATCCAAAAGCCTTTCTTTCTGTTTTTTCCCGACGACTTCCTCAATTCCTCCTCCTATAGCAGCATTTCCAAGTCAACTGGCATGTCAACATTAAAAATCTAAACAATTATGTAGAAAAATAATCTCAGCCCATCACAAATATAAGGGTGATCGGGTGAATTTCGTTCTTCTTAAACTATGGGGTTTGTTCTGTCGTGCTAAACTGGGAAATTAAAAAAATGGGTTTTCCTTCTTTTTTAGTACTCCTAGCTTTCTTTCTTGTCTCTCAACTGCTGGTTATTCACTCTTCTGGTTCTTGTCCATCCTCCTTCAACTGCGGACCTCTTGATCCGATCAAATTTCCTTTTACCAGCAACAAACACCCCCTATGCGGGTGGTATAATGTTAGTTGTGATGAAACAGTTCCAACAGTCAAGTTTGGCGAGGAGGGAAAATCTTATCCAGTTAGCAGCTTAACCAATGATACCATAAAATTTAATGACCCAGGCCTAAAAACCCTTATCGAATCCAACAATTGCAGTCTTTTCAGTTACAGTAGTCCTCTGATGGGTCTGAACACGCCTCTTATTTCCTTCACAATCTCCCCCAGTCTCACCTTGTTCAAATGCTCACCCAGCAGCCCTGAACTTGAAGAACAGACTAAGAAGTACAGTACTTATACAGGCAAAGACGGACCCTGTCATGGGTACACTGTCTACTATTTGCATCCGAATCAACAAGTTCCGGTACCGATTCCAGGCAGTTATCCAACAAACTGTATTTTAATCCAACTGCCAGTGTTGTCATCATTTGAGGACGGGGATCCTGGTGATCCATTCACCTTATTGACCTCTAATTTCTCTGTTGAATATCATCTGTCAATGGAATGTCTCACGTGTCTCGATGATGGTGGCCGATGTCTGCGTGACTCCCGAGAGTTTGAATGCTTACACGAGAGAGGAGGTACGTACTGGCATGTCGATTAATATGTGAATATAAAATCTTTTATGAGGTGTTGTGAGGTGTCTTGTATTGTGTTTTACTGGAAACGTTACAACAACGGAAGCATGCCAGAAAAATAAATAAGCACAAGAAAAAATAAAGAATACAGAATTAACATGGGAAAATGACCGGTCAGAGGTGTTGACCGAAAAAAATTCGAATATCATGGTCTGGAGTCTTCAATTTACCACTTGCATGACAGGAGGAAAAATATTGACAAATACATGGTGTGCCCACTTGAAATGTCTATTTGACCCTCTTTGAAACGTAGAGGTGTCGAACTCTATTTGACTTGGTCTATTTGAATAAATGTAATGGTCTTTTTAAATATAACATAAAGTCTTTTTTATTTTGTGACGTGCTCTTTTTTTGCTCAAAGCAGGTTCGTTCAAGTTGACTCGGAGATGACATTCGTCGAACTCTATTTGACTTGGTCTATTTCAATAAATGTAATGATCTTTTTCAATATAACATAAAGTCTGTTTTATTTTTTGACGTGCCCTTTTTTTCTCAAAGAATGTTAGTTCAGTTTGAATGTAAGATGATATTTACTGAACAAGATATCACTTGGTCTTTATCAACAAAAGTAATGGTCTATTTCAATATAATAAAAAGTATTTTTCATGAATTGACTTGCCCCTTTTTGGCCTAGGAAAGGTTGAGTTGATCAGATTTATCGAACCCTATATGACTTGGTCTTTTTCAATTAACGTAATGGTCATTTTGAATATACCATAAAATCTGTTTCATATTTTGACGTGCTCTTTTTTTGCTGAAAGAAGGGAAAGGGTTTTGATGTTACAACGCCATTTTATATTAAGGGTAAAATTGTCCCCACTGTTGCACTGGTGTTATGGTTACCATGTATTGGTAATTAAAACAGATGATACCATGCATTTGTGGTTTCAAAACTGTAGACCATGAAAGTGGTAAATAAACCCTTCGTCCTCCACTGTCCGGTCATTTTCCCAATTAACATCGTCGAGGTGTATTGTATTGTGTTTTACTGGAAACGTTAGAACAACAGAAGCATGCCAGAAAAATAAACAAGCACAAGAAAAAATAAAGAATATAGAATTAACATCGTCGAGTGCAATAAGATAGAAAAATTATGTCTATCTATTCCTAACTCTCACATTAATATATTTTTCTCTCTTGCTCTCATCCATTCCTAACCCTCACATTCCTATCGACCACTCCTCTCTCAATATATATGAGGCCCATCCCACAGTTAAATGTATGGAACCAACACATATGCAGGGCCAGTCCCGGCGTACGCCCCCCAAACCTTCGGTCTTAGGCAACTCCCAAGCTGGGGCAACCAAAAAATATAAAATTTAAGTTGCTATATATAAAAAAGTTTCCGTTACAAATGTAAATCATTGCCTTGGGGATGTGGTAAAGCAAGCTGTTAAAATTCTAGGAGACCCGAGTTCAATTCCCGGACTCCTCCCATTCTGAATTTTTGTCCCAGGAGGTACTGCCATTTCGATTAATATATGGGTACCAAATTTTTTATGAGGCGTTTCGTATTTTACTGGAAACTTAGAAGTATTTTTTGGGGTCTTTTAAGGATGAGACCCGAGGCCCGGACGAAGTTTCTGTTAGAGACTAGTTGGGATTTCTAGTCCCCGCAACAAATGGAAGGATGTCCCAAATTTAAACGAGCACAAGAAAAAATAAAAAATACAGAATTAACATGGTTTGTTCTCAATACCCACTCCAAATACAAAATAGATAATTTAATTATATTAATCAAGTACAATAAAATAGATAAATATCTATCTCTAAGCCCACGCTCACTGAGTTCCAATGCTTAGGCTATCTCAAATAGCATAATAAAAAATGGATACTCAAAAGTTGTTACATCAGCTTAATTTTGATTATCCATTTAAACGATTACTAAGGCTAGGAATGTAGGGGTCCATAATGGCATTATCAAAATTGGGTCACCAAAACTAGCCACATCACTTTTTCAAACTACAAAAACTAAAAACTGTAACTATAGAAAATAGATTTTCTAGAAATAGTTTTAAAACTAATAAAACTATTTATTAGAAATAGAAAATAGTTTTTTAATTTTTTTAAAAAAACATAGTTGTTAAAAAAGGAATTTTTTTAAAAACATTTGGTTTAAAAAAAATAGTTCTTGTATAACTAGAGTTTTTGAAAAAATAGTTTTTACATAAGAAAAGGTTTTGAAAAAACAGTTTTAAAAACAAACAACAATTTTTCATAAATAAAAACTACTTTGAAAAACAGTTAAGAAAATAATTTTTGAGGAAAAAATAGTTTTTTTGGTATCATTTTTTAAGAGAGGGAGAGAGTTTTTTTTTGTAATGATGGGTGTATTTGATTGAGAATATGTGAGGTTCACTAAATTTCTTTATTGACAAAAGGTTGCTAATTATTTTATTTTTTTTTTGCTCGGCAAAGTTTGCTAGTTTTGGTTATCCAAAATTCAAATTTTGATTATTTCTAAAGAGGTTGTTAAGTTTGATCATACATTGTGAGTTATATTTTGTACAAATATTGTTAACTTTAGAAACATATTACTTTTGATTATGCCATTCTAGATAGCTTACACGAGAGAGGAGGTGCTGACATTTAGATTAATACATGAATATAAAATCTTTTATCACTTGTGAAGTGTCTTGTATTTTACTCGACACTTAGAATTATTTTAGAGGGTCTTTATGGATGAGGAGACCCAAGGCCCAGACAGGGTCGCTGTAAAGAGAGTACAGGAGAGGTTGTGCAAGAGTTAAGCATCGTAGTTAGTATTGTGTATAGTAAAATATTCGGGTTAGATTAAGTTCCATGTCCATGTGACTTTGGGAAGTTCCAATGATAAAACAAGAGAGGAGGTACTCGCATTAATTTCTACATTGAGGAGTTCCAATGATCATTCTGTTATTCAACATCAGAATGTGGAAAGTAAAATCACTTTAAATCCCATTCCTTTTCTTCCACCAGTCTTTCTAAACTCGGCTAATCAATATTTTTTTATGTTTGACAATTTTTCCAGGAAGAAAGAGATTGGCAATGATTCTCGAAATAGGTATCATTCATGTGCTTCATTAGCTTAACTTTTTCATTCACATGATGGCAAGATTTCCTTTTCCTCCTCCCTTTATACTTCTCTAGGTTTCAACATAATAGGAAGATATCCTATCTAGAACAATTACCACTATCTTACATTTCTTCAAAATTGTGTTTCAGCCGTCCCTGTTGTTGGGATTATGGTAATTCTGTTGTTCTGCATTATCATCAAAAAACTCTCAAAAAGTGAATCAACATTCTTTTGGGAAAAGAATACAGAGACCTACCGAAACGTTGAGGCATTTCTAAAGAATTGTGGATCTCTTTCTC
>BPLS01026441.1:46966-76996 GCA_019656275.1 Rhododendron kiyosumense
CAAAAAATTCATATCATCTGACAACTCATACAAAATGATTGCTCAGAGATCTATCTTAGATTAGTTTTAGTTTAAAGTAGGATCTTTTTGTAAGTTGAAGGCTTATTTGCATGTAAGATTGCTTTCGATTAAATTCAAGTTTTCTTATTTTCTTGTAAGTTCTTTTCTTACCAAAGAATAGTCGTTTGTAAGTCCACTTTTGATTAAATTCAATGTGCTTATTTACTGTATTATTCTTAGAAGAATCTTAAGAGTGTTTGCATACAAACTTACCTTTGATTAAATTCAGGTTTGTTTGTGTTCAATCATCTTTTCTGGTTCGAAGCGCGTCAATCTTTTATTTGGTTGATACCTTAAGGAAAAATCCTCTTAGTTGAGGTAATCGAACGGATAACACAATTGCCTGATTGAAATTAGTTGTTTCAAATCAATTTGAAAAGAGTAATTTCATCTTTGAAGTTATTTCTTTTCTGGCACGCCCGCACACAATCATTTGCCATTTGATTGAGCTAATTCAGCCCAAACAGGAAGGCATGGATAAGAAACAGAAAAAGCCACTCGGGAAATGGAGAGCTACCCATTAGCATTACTCTTTTGAAACAATTTTGAGGAAGAAAAATTGTTTTTCAGAAGAGTAATATGCTTTGATGGGTGTTCAGTTTTATTTTTCTTATTTATAGATGGAGGAGTTCGAAATTGGTCAAAGCTCATTGGCTCCTATGATGCTGTATTTATTGTGAATGTATGTAAAAGGAGAAATATTGATCGAAATGTAAAAGGCCGGAGAAATGTTGATCGAAAACAGATATAGAAGGAAATATATTCGTTCCTATAAAGCTTTCTTTTGCTGTGGCCTGTGTGTAACTTCAAAATAAAATTATGGAAAATAATCTCAGTTAATGTAAGCGTTTGCAAATTAACTTATCCTAAAACAATCTTTGCATATAACTGTACCACCAAAAAAATCCAACAAAAAACTAGAACCCAAAATCAGCACTTCCAGAAATTGGCAACATCCCATCTTGCAGAATAATTGGCTTTGGCCAATCCCAAAAGGCAAACGTCCCAAAGAAACTTGAAATCAAACCACTCAATATGGCATTTGGGTATCTTTGACAAATAAATGCGCCGAGAATGGCCAAATGGACTCCTCCAAAAAAGCCCAAGTAATTGCAAATAAATTTAAAAGTACCATCATTCAGTTAGCTCTGGAGAGAGAGAGAGAGAGAGAGAGAGAGAGAGAGAGAGAGAGAGAAAGAGAGAGAGAGAGAGAGAGTAATACTACCAAAATATCAATGCTTGTTGGCATAACACAATACTCGCAGATCGTTTCCACCGAAGTAGCAAACTAAGGAATTGGATCATAGTGAACAAAATTAGGAACTACAAAATCAGTCCTTGTTTCATGAAACGCATATAGTTGAAGAGCTATTCGGGATATGGTTACAGGCAAAAAAATGGTAAGCTTTCAATTCCAGAGACAAGTCAAATAAAAGAATCTAACACTCGAGTCTAATTATGGTGATAATGCCCGGAACTTGCTATAGTATTGGCCAACTATGTTTCCAGTACGGGTTTAAAATCCAAAGTCACAAAGTTGAGAAGTGGGATTATGAGATCGGCAGTACCTAACATGTTTCTTGCATGTCTATAACCATATGAAAGCTAACATGTAGTCCAAGCAAAACATAGAGGAGACTGGAGAGAGATTCCAAATCATTAGCATCCCTAGACTCGTTTAGCAAGTAAAACATATGTACCTGATGGCAAGACAGCTGTTTAGCAAGCTTCCTACAATCACCTCTAACAAGTTCATACATAGGGAGATCATTAGGGCAACCTGGGGGACACACATCTGCACCTGAACACACTAACTCACAACAACAAATACACCGAAGGAACAACATATGCCACAATATGGCTCACATAAATTAGCTAACACAGCTGAATATTGGTCGTAACCCAGTGTTTTTTGTGCCTTTTGGCTCAGATTACTTAAAACATCATAGCCAACAATACAATTTATTCATAACCCATAAAAACTGCAGAAAACTGTATGGTAAATGCAAAAAACGGCACCTAAAGAGTAGAAAACTACATGGTAAATGCAGAAAATAGCACTAAAACAGTAGAAAACTGCATGGTCAATGTAGAAAACAGCACTTCATAAGCAGAAAACTGCCCTTAAACAGAACAGAACAGCATGGTAATAGCAGAAAATAGTATTCTAAATCAAATTTGGCTCAGCGTGCCTCAACATCATAGCCACCTGTGACACACACTCCCTTAACATAGCAATTGAAACCCCAGCAGCAGCAGCACAAACAGAAAGCTAAGCTAGTCATAGGCAGACCATATCCACCAATATATGTTAAACCACCAGTCCTTAGGCTCAGAAAAAATATCATCACAGCCAATCCACTAATTTTACCAACTAACCTGCTGTTCAGAGGATTTTTTAACCAACAAACCACTGAGTTTTCAACAATCAACTAAGACTTAACTTGGACCAGAAACCTGCCCTTTTTTAACCACAAAACCTGCACTTTTGAACCACAAACCTGCTGCACACACAACACTTGACCGAGCACACACACACAGAGCCTCCTAATTGTATGGTTAAACCCGGAAACAGCACAAAACAACAAGAAAACCCATGAACATAGCCTGCTAAAAGGGTACTCAGAGTTGAAAACTTGTTTGGGCTCAGAAAATATAAGTTAGGAATCATATAGGGTACCCGTGGCTGCATTTAATTATACCCCACCAAGGTATCTACCTTAATTATTCATTGAATTTATTCATCATTGCCCAGATAAGGGTACTCATGGCTGCATGTAGTTGATTTCTAGGTTTGGCATGCTGTTTTCTGCAGTTTAGCATGCTGTCTAATGCCAAGTAAAACATGTGACATTTGCACTTTGCACTGGACTGCACACATACACTGTCTAGTTGCCAGCAAGCACAACTAAAAAATTATGAAGGCTCAGCATGTCACGCCATCGATTTTCAACATAAATATAAAGGGATTTTCATACATAAAACCTCACAATAATCCGTACAATACCCGAAAATAGTTCAACATTTTCATTTCCACAATAACACTTCCAAGTTCAAAGGATTTCCAAATAATACATCATCTGCTCAACAGCCCCAAAATCAACAAAAGTATCAAGTATTCAAGAGTTAAAGTTACAATATCCTCATATCAAAGTAATATCAAATGGAGTTACAAATACATCTTCCAAAAAGTGATTTACATAGTTGACTAAGTAATTTCTTCAAGTTAGCTTTCAAAACCATGTAGAAAGCTCAGTATGTAGGAACGGTTACAAGATGAGCAATGGCCATAAGATCCAATGGAAAGACAACAATAGCAACCTAGTTCCAACCTTTCATTTCCAAAACCAACCATGAATCTCAATGAATAACTTTTGAAAACAACATGTGTTCAAACGTGTCTCGTACAAGTGTCTTGAGCCGAAGCTCCTGCCGGGCCAATTAAAAAAGCCCGATGTCCTCTACCAGACACCTTCCCCATTGGGATGTCCTAAAGTATCAAATAAGAGCATATAGCTCATGCCGGGCCAATTAAAAGACCCCGATGTTCTCTGCCAGACACTCACCCGTCGATGAGTCCTGAAATGTTCTCGTCGTGTCCGTAAAGTTTCGAAATTCCTTTATCGTCATGTTCGTACCATTCAAACCCAACTTTGATACATAAAGTATTTTTATGAAATCGTATCCAAACGAGCATTAAAGTCATGCTAAACGCCCGACGAAGTCATTAAACACGAATAATCAAGTCAATGGTCATTTGGGAGGTATTTGAGGAGGTTAGAAGTGACTGAAAATCAACACGGTAAGGTACGAACCAAAACAACAGAAGCTGGAGTTAAGCAAAAGGTATCGATACTAAGGGAAAAGGTATCGATACCATTTGATCGAAATGGATTTCAAACGCAAGGGTATCAATACCTAGGACAAAAGGTATCGATAACAAGTGATTTTCTGGGCTTTGGAACACGAAGGTATCGATAACAATTCTAAAGGTATCGATAAGAATTCAATTTGAGCATATTTTCAGCTGATTTTCATCGGTTTCTCAACAACAACAACAATGATTAATGGCAAGAATCAAGCTACAAGAAGCAAGTCATAAACTTATATTACAAGTTAGAACTCTCTACCCCAAGATTGAAGAACGAAATCAAAGGATCCTCAAAGCTCTAGCCTCAAATCTTGAAACCAGATGGAATAGACCTCCACCGAGCTTAATCCGACGAGAAATGAGCTCCAATAAGCGTAGGAAAGAAAGATTGGAGGTAGTTTTCTGTGGGTTTTGAGGTGGTTTGGTGGAAAATGGGTGAGAGTGAGAAAGAGATGGAGAGACCGAGAGAGAGAGATGGACGGGAGAGAGGGAGTGAGGGGTGTGAGTGTGTTTTTCACACTCCTCCCTATATATATTCATACAAATGCATATTACACATTCACCCAAGTCTTCTAAACTTTTGCACATCGAACCCCTCGATCAAATATCCATATTATATCTTCAATCATCCTTTACAAAACAATTTAACTTTATTAAATGAAAGTACAAGTCTCCACCTAGCAAATATAAGTTGGGAATGAAAAGGGTACTCATGGCTACATTCAATTATACTCCGCTAAGGTATCTACCTTCATTAACAAGTGAACTCATTCATCATTGCCCAGAACCTGTCATGCAAATATTTTTCTTGTTAGAATCCCACATTTACCAAAATGTACACCGTCAAATGTAACAATACATAGCATTGTGATCATCCAACCAAGGTTTAGTGTTAAAACATTAAAAAGTTTAGTGCTCACAAATCCACTGGCTCTTACTTACATAAAAAAATTGGTACAACTAGTTATAAAAGTACTTAGTTACACAAAAAAATGCCAAGCTTACACAAAAAAATGCCAAGCCTATTTATATCATTTGCAATATTGGCCTCTTCGAAAATGATGCAAACTTTTGGTAATAAACCAAATCCAACCCCTAATTCACACCAAAAAAAAAAAATTTTGATAGGCCCTAATTCGCAAAAATTAACAAACAAGTTTTTCAAGGTGTTTCACCCAAATGAACCAAACCCAGTACTAAATACTTTCAAAGACACCAAACAAAGTACGAATCAGAAAAATTGAAGCAGTACATGTTAACCCACTTGATGAAGATCCAAAAAGATGCACACTTTTGGGACTAAATCATATCAAACCCCTAATTGACCAAAATCAACCAACAATTTTGAATTTTTTATAAACATTCATATTAGCTTGTTGCCATAAGGAGAATGATCTTGTTCTTGTTAATGAGTTAAAATGTGCTAAAATCCACTTATATTTTTGCTAAATATCTTTCCTGTTATGGTCACTGATCATAGTGGATCTTATGTAACAAGTACTAGGGAATCGGAGAGTGTTTTTTCTCTATTTTCCTGTTCCCATTTTGTATGAATCGGAATGTTCTGTATGTTGCAAATACAATTTCACCACGATCAAAACCCTATCCAAAAGATTAAAAAAAAAAAGAGGCATTAATCTAGCAACCCTAATCAGAAATCGCAAAACCCTAACCATAAAATGCATTAAATCGGAAGTAAATGGGAAGTAAATATGGACAGAGTTGTTCATACAGCAGCAACACCACACATGCAAGCTCCAAATCGAAAATCAGCTTTGAACCCATCGAAAATCAAAAATTTTATTAGGATTGCGAAAATCACAGAAAAAAGTAGTCCAAATCAGGCAACAAACCCTAGTTTTTGGGTAAAACGCCCAAAATCAAAACCATAATCGAAAGCTACAAAATCGCATTCAAGACCAGGAGTAAAACATACCAGAATTGCACAATAGATCGCACACCACAATCACCAAAATCGCACCTCAGAATCACACAAAAAAACCCCACGATTTTATGACTGTGTTCGTAAAGAAAAGAGAAGTAGAAGAGGGGGATTAGGGAGGGCAGAAAGGGAAGAATCGCACCTGTATTGCACCGGATTAGCTAACGCTTGGTCCATGGGTAGTAATAAAATAGCACCTCTTCCGCCGGATTGAGGTGTATGAGCGAAGAAGGGGGAGAGAACAATATAGGAGGAAATAGGGTTGCTAAAGCTAGCTAACTCTATCCCATCAACTCTAAACCGGGTGTATTCTGGAATACACCACACAAAAACAGCATCCAATTGGGGCCTTAAAGTAAAGCCACTGATATAAACACGTTGTCATTCAATAGAAGTCCATGAAAAAATTATCAAAGTCCAACTCCAAAATCAACAAAAAACAACGTTGAAGTACAAAACCAAATTTGAGTCATGCCAAATAACTCGACAGGCACAGTAAAGAATTGCTTCCCGATGAACGCGATTTTTCCAAAGCTACAAATCGAGCCAATTTATGATTGTCTAAGAGCAAGTACACCGTATCGGCTAACCGGTCATAATTTCACATTTTTTTCTTGCAAATAAGGCATCAAATAATGTTGTAGTTATCTTTTATTGCAAATTTGATAGCAACTTTGACTTTGTGGATTGTGCCATTATTGAAACCAAATGAATAGCATTGAACATGAAATAATTTAAAACAGTAATCTTTTTGTAGATTACGCCAAAAAGATACCAAATCAATACAATGTTGTTATTATCTTATTATTATTTTCTTACATTATCCTATGGAAAGTTGGAAAATGACTTATCAATTCATTCTAATTCAGACTTTTAAGCTACGCTATCCTCAAAGTGTTGGAAATGCCATGTATTCTTTAGTCCCACATTGGTTAATTATATTGTTCTCATTTTTGTAGCCTATTATAGATAGGGCTTTTGGGGAACTTCTAAAGTATCTTTTGGGCTCTTGTATTGTGGCCTTTATAGAGTTACGGATTATTGCCGGCTCTTTATATCTCTTCTTCACATTGATTAGTGAATCTTCTCTCTCATTGCCCGTGGATGTACCCATCTTGGGGAACCACGTACATCTTATGTCTTTGTGATTTCTTGTTTAGTTTTTTATTTCTCATTTTTAGCTTGTATTCATAGCATTCATTACAGCAAACTGGTATCAAAGCCTTAGGTTGCAAAAACTAGGGTTTTGTTTCCAATTGTGGCTATGGCGGTTAAATTCAAGATTGCGAAGTTTGATGGGCAGAGCAGCAGTTTCAGTCTTTGGAGAGTAAAGATGAAGGCTCTATTAACCCAACAAAGATTGCACAAGACTTTGTTAGGCAAGACTAGTTTTGGAATCAAAGAGAAAGATTGGGATGGTATGGATGCCAAAGATCTTAGTTCTATTCAGTTGAGTTTGGCAGATGATGTTCTTCACAAGGTGGAAGAAGAAACTTCAGCAGCAGGAATTTGGCTGAAGTTGGAGGCATATACATGACGAAGTCACTCACCAGCAGGTTATATCTCAAACAACATCTTTATAAGTTTCGTATGCGAGAAGGTATACCTATTAAGGATCATTTAGACGAGTTCAATCATATTATTATGGATTTGAAAAATATTGATAGTAAAATTGAGGATGAGGACCAAGCCCTAATTTTGCTATGTTCTTTACCACTTTCGTATGAGCACTTATTTTCAAGCCTATTGTATGGCAAAGAAACGATATCTATGGAGAATGTTAAGGCCAACCTATATTTGAAAGAATTGAGGAAAAAAGTGTCAAGTGAGGGTGATGCACATGCGGTAGGTTTGTTTGTTAGGGAAAGAACAACAGAAAGGGACAAGTCGAGTAATAGGGGAAGATCCAGGTCATCAGCTAAGAAGATGGGAAAGTGTAATTATTGTAAGAAACCCAGGCACTGGAAAAGTAACTGTTTAAAACTTAAGGAGAAGGAAAAAGAAGACCAGAAAGTGGGTAAAGTAATTGCTGAAATTGCTGAAAGTTTAGATTTGTCAGATAACATGTTATCAGTTACAGAGGGCGATTCTCACTCTAATACTGAGTGGATTATGGATTCTGGATGTTCATACCATATGTGTCCGCATAGAGAGTGGTTTTCTACTTATGAGGTGATCAATTGTGGTACAGTTTTGATGGGCAACAACATGGCATGTAAGACTGTTGGTTCAGGAACGATTTAGCTTAGAATGCATGACGATATTGTTAGGACTTTATCTGAGGTTCGACATGTTCCGAATTTGAAGAAAAGTCTTATCTCCCTGGGTGCTCTTGATTCTCATGGTTGCAAATTCCTCAATGAAGGTGGAATTTTGAAAGTCTCAAGGGGTGCATTAGTACTAATGAAGGGTCAGAAGCGAGTGAAATTGATTCCTAAGTGATGAGGTAGTAGGAGTCTTAAAATATAATGAGAAGTATAGATATGTTGTTTGAAACTTCAGAGTCTTGAGGGTATCTAGGGAGAAGTCTATCAAATGGATTGTATCGGTGACTAGATTTTAGTATAGAATTAATTAATAGTATTGGATGTTCATTAGTGCAGCTATTGCACATATTGTGTAGGTGTTTGGGGAATGAAATGATGTTTGATTGTAATGTTGTTGAAATAGAGAAACGATTAGTATGGAAGATACGTGTATTAGTGATAAAATATTTAACAGAGTGGATATGAAAAATACGTGATTTGATTAGACTAAATGAATGGGAATGCTTGAGATTGGTAAAGTGAATAGACATCATATGAGGTATTACAAGATTGAAAAGAACAAGATTACTGTTGGACTTCCTAGAGCCATGAAATGTGAAGTGATGGATACTTTGTGAGTCCGTTGATACTTTGTGAGTCCGTGGATACTTGGTGAGTCTGTTGGATACTCCGTGAGTCTGTTGGATACTCTGTGAGTCTGTTGGATACTCTGTGAGTCTGTTGGATAGTGAGTGAATCTGTTAATGCGTGGATGTGCATTGCGTTGTGTAAGCTATTAAATTGTACCGTGGGTTTGTTGAAATATTTCGTGTATGAAATGTGCTGTTGTTTAGCTTTAACCTACATGTTTGATTTGTTATGTAATCTCAATGCGTGAAATTTGCTTGTAGTATACGATGTAGAATAAACGGTGATGCGTATGTGCGTATTTGCTACGAGGAGGTGATTCTAGTTAGAATCAAGCGTGTGCCTTTGTTTTCAGTTAGAATCAGGCGTGTGTCCTCGTTTTCCTTTAGTATGATATGAATAGAAGGTTAGATACAGAAGGTATCAGCAGTAAGCCAACCCATAGTTGGGAGAAGTAAATGGTTTGTGATACGGAGAATAGTGAACTTAGGGGTTTACCTGAACGATCTTCACGACGCGTTGTATCGAGTTATGTTAAAGGTATGTATTTCCATAGAAGTGAGTTTGAATTTTCAAAAAATAGAAACTAGTAATGATGATTAGATGGACTAAATGAAGTGGAATAGTGTTAAACCCGTGATTGTATTCGAATGTTGGATGGATAAAAAGGCATTTGAGGTTTACTTAAAATTTATATAAGAGTTATCCTTCCCCTCTATAATAAGAACCAGTTTGGGGGAGATTTCGCTTGCCAATTTTTGGTTGATTCGGACAATTTTGCCACTCGATAGGAAGACATGTACTATTAACCGATTGGGTATTTTTGTCATTTTGCATTTCTTAAGTCTGGATACGTGGCTTTGTACGTGGCAGTACCAGGACCAGGAGAGAGAAATTCTCTTCAACTCTACTTTCCCCTTCTCTCTCCCCCATCGATTTAGGGGAAATTGCGTGTCAGTGCAAAAAGGGGCAAACAATGCCCAAGTGATGAAGATGTTTTTTTGAAATTACATAAATATGGAATGGAGTAAAAAGAATTTTCCAGACATGAAACGGAGGAAAAGTTATTCCCCATACATGGAGTCAGTTGGGACCCGGGGGCTCTGCTGCCCCATGGGCACAGTAGCCCCTGCACAGTAGCCCCTGCCCAGGCTCAAGAAACGGCACCGTTTGCTTTAAAAAAAAAAATTCAACCCACCAATTTGCAATCCTATGGAGAAGAAACATGATTATGAGAGCCCTAGAAACAAAATTTGATTATATCTCTTTAGAATAATATGATCAAAATAATAAGATCCTCACACCTGTTCAAACGGATTAAAAATTGGAATACTTAATTTTTTTAGACTATTTATATATTAAAAAATATAGTTAAAAATTTAAGTGCTCCAATTTTTAATCCGTTTGAACGGGTGTGAAGATCTTATTATTTTGATCATATTATTCTAAAGAGACATAATCAAATTTTGTCTCTAAAGTTTTATAATCACGTTTTTACTCCATAGGATTGCAAATTGATGGTTTAAAATTTTTTTTTAAAGCAAACGGTGCCGTTACTGGAGCTTGGGCAGGGGCTACTGCACCCATAGGGCAGCAGAGCCCTTGCGTCTTGTCAGTTGTAATCGAATTTGGGTTTCCTAAGTTGCCCCTTGTATGAATTTAAGTTGCCCTTTCTGTGACCTAAATTGCCCATTCTATGAACCTAAATTGCCCCATCTATAAACTTCCTGGGTATTCAATTTTTTGAGTATTTCTTCAATCTCCTTACCATTTCTATTATTTTCTAAGAAATTTGGGATTTGGGTTATTTGCAAATTTACATGAAACGGACCAACTGAAATTTTCTATGCATGAAATGGAGGAAAAAAAAATCCCAAAATATGAAGTCGGTTTGTAGTCAAATATGAGTTTGGACCTAAGTTGTCCCTTCTATGAATTTTAGTTGCCCATTGTATGGATCTAAATTGCCCTTTTTATGAATCTAAGTTGCCCCTCTATGAACTTCCTAAGTATTCAATTTCTTGAATATTTCTTCAATCTCCTTACCATTTCTATTATTTTCTGAGAAATTTGAGATTTGAGTTACTCGCAAATTTGAGTTTTTAAATTACTTCGAGATTAGTGTATTTTGGATAATTTTTTAGAAAGAGAAATGATAAAAAAAAAATAAGATGTATGTTTTCTAGCATCCACTTTATACTTTTGCTTTTAGATTCTAAGAATTATCACTTGAACTTTCTTGTTTGGTTTTACTTGAAAATGTGGAGAAGTTATGCTATTAGCTACCAATTTACTACACTGATTGCTTTTCTTAGAAAAAATAAGGTGCAACTTAAGTCCATAGAAGGGACAACTTAGATCCATAGAATGGGCAACTTAGATCCATAGAAGAGGCAGCTTAGGTTCAAACTCAGATTTGACAACAAGCCGACTTCATGTTTTGAGATTTTTTTTTCCTCCGTTTCGTGCATGGAGAATTTCAATTGGTCCGTTTCATGTAAATCTGCAAGCAACCCAAATCCCAAATTTCTTAGAAAATAATAGAAATGGTAAAGAGATTGAAAAAATGCTTAAAAAATTGAATATCCAGGAAGTTTATAGAAGGGGCAACTTAGTTTCATAGAATGGACAACTTAGTCACAGAAAGGGCAACTTAAATTCATATAAGGGGCAACTTAGGAAATCCAAATTCGAATACAACTGACTCCATGTATGGGGAATAACTTTTCCTCCGTTTCATGTCCGGGAAATTCTTTTTCCTCCATTCCATATTTATGTAATTCCAAAAAAACCCCTTCATCACTTGGGCATTATTTACCCCTTTCACCACTTATATGCAATTTCCCCATCGATTTACACCACCACCCCGCCATTGTTTCATCTTCTCTCTGTCTTCTCTCTCTCTTCTCTCTTAGGAAATCAACGCCATGACGCCGGTGCTTCTTGAGTCGGAGATGATCAGGAACGTTGAGTTCGAGAGATTTCGGCTTTGGCAAGATTATGGTTGTTCCGGCCTCTGTTCTCCTCCTTCACTACCCCATAGCGTCACACTCTCGCACACCACACCGTCCAACCCAACTTCTTACCGAAAGCATTTCACGGCATCAGTGGTCGACGGTTAGCGGGGCCACTGCAGTGGGTTCATTGGTGGAGGAATTGGAAAATATGTGATGTGGAATAAGGGTTTCAGGGAATATAGGGCTTCTAACTGTATCGTTCATGCTTGCATGTGGTATTTGATTTACAGACTTAGGGTTTCTGATTATAAAGCTTTTAACTATATTGTTCATGTTTTGCCGTTTAAAAAAAAAACCTATAGTGTTCATGTTTGCCTGCGGTATTTGATTTACAGACTTCGGGTTTCTGATTATTGGCTTTTATAATTATTTCAGGAATATTGATTGTTGATTTGATTCAGCCAAGCTTGGCTCCCCGATGCTGTTCTCTTTTGTTCCCTGTCGGCATGCAACAGCTTCGAATGAGTATTGATTTAATGCAGCCCATGCATGGATTCTTATGGTATAAACTTGTATGTTATATATTTTTGTCTTGTGTTTGAATTTCGTTCACATTGATGGGATATTTTGAGTGGGGTATGTAATTTCTAAGATATGTTAGTGTAAGGTTGTTTTGTTTGAAACAACACTTCTTAGAGCTTCGCTAAGAGACTTTTTCAGTCCTCAAAAGCAAATAGTTGTAGCTTCCTCTTCGGCTACAATGGAATAGCATGAAGTGTGTCCTTTGCTTGCATAAAAGTCCCTGAAGAAAATGGACTATCCTTGGGAACATGGAATTCTACATTGTTTATATCAGAGCTAAAACCCGAGTTTCTGTATTTTTCTTCACAGAATTTTCAGAAAATATACGCTTGGGAGTGTGACAGAACAAGGATGACTTGCATGAGAATAAAGAGTGTCCGCCTCAATAAGTTCCACGCGACTCTCGGTTATGACATCCACTTGGTAATTCTTTCTCTGTTCTCAATAGAAACTGATTACTAGATGCAGATTTTCCCTTTTGAGAATTTTTGTAATGTAATAAGTATGTGGAATTAGAACTATGATGTCCTGTGCTTATGCCATGGACGAAGAACCAGTAAATAGATTTTTCCTTCTGAGATTTGTTAATAATGTAATGAGCATGTGGAATTAGAACTATGATGTCCTCTGCTTATGCCATGGACGAAGAACCAGTAAATGATGAATGTTTATGTACTGTAGTCCATACTCCACGTAAACGTGTTTTACTCTCACCATCATTAGAGCATGTAATGTTTATGTACTGTAGTCCAGTAAATGACGAATGTTTATATGGGTGTGAGCTGCTGCTGCTCCCATAAAACAGCATCTTGCGGACACAGGTATTTTAAAGTATTGTTTTGTATTAGAAATGTCCTTTGCAGGGCTTATTATCGGTAGTTTCTGATCGTTGGCAACCAACTATTGTTTTTGGTGGTGACTAACTAATGATAACTTTTTAAAAGTTGGACTGAATTTAACAAGGAAAACTTTATTAAAAAGAAATTGATGATTGGTTTGACTTTGATTACTAATAAAAGTTGTATGATCAGATATTTATTGAATTTGAATTTGTAACATTTTGGACTACAGTAAATGCTTCAGATTTACTTAAGTAGTGTACTAGATTTTCTTTTTCCGTGTCATTGCTTTGTTAGAGAAGAAACAGTAGTAGTTATGCAAGTTTGTTATGAGATGGAAGATGCTAGGTGGACACCTAAATGGGGAGGGAACTATGACATTTCTTTTGCTACATACTTTGGATTGTCTATGTAGGTTTTTCTACTCGAACACAGGCCTGAGAATGTTGCAGTAGTTCAATGCCTCGTCAGGTTACTCATGCATACTGTGAGTAATGAAAGGCACTATGAGAGAAAGCCCATTTCCTTCTGTTTTCTTCCCACCATTAAAGGCAATGGGAGGTTTTAGTTTAAGTAGCAGTCGGCGGACTAACTCAAGAACATATTGAAGTTTCCCCTACGCAGAGTTCATAGATAGGTGGCCGATTTTTCAGCTAAAGAACATGCTGCAAGGTTGTACAGAAACTGATTGACCATAGATGACTCCTTACCAAATGAAGGAACAATGGGCATCCCCAACGACAACAAATAGTCAACTCCTTCCATCAACTTCACAGAAACTGGAACCACAACTCCAAGGCAAACCTTTTGACCGCAGAACTCCCAATCCAAATACTTGTGTACCTGAAACTCTCCATCAAACTTATGCAGCCTAATTCTATTAGGCCTTTTGTAATCAAAGTCCTTCAGCCTAATTCTGTTAGGCCTTTTATAATCATAAATATGTTGTACTTGTGTATATATAAACCTCTTCATCAAACTTATTTATATTTCGTTCAACAGGCATGACAGACGTGCAAGGCACGTCGCAATGCACCTAGTGTGAGTAATAAAGATGTGAAATGAATGTAGTAGCTAGTAGTTTGGCGGTATAAATGTGTTGATGTACCAATTGTTGTTAATCGTGCCCTTACGAGAGGGAAATGAGTGCCACGAGGCATTGGGCCATTTGAGAATTGTTAGGGGGGTGGTAACGACGCCTATTAATAGCAATATGGATAGAAGACTCAGTTGTGAGATCTAAGATGTGTTTATACTTAAAGTCGAGAAAGATATCAATAACTTGAAACGTGAGGAGTTTGACTGCGGTGAGTGAATGTTTATAGCTAAGCAAAAGGTGATGAGTTGATATGTGGTTTAAGAATTCGATGCTTATTTGTTTTGTTCCAGTGGAGGTGTTTGAGGTTATTTGGATTGATGAGTAAATGCTTAATTCATTGATTAATGTTGATTGGGAAAGATATAACTTGGAATTTAGAATTCGAGTTTTTATGAACACTTTAATTTGTCATTCTCAGAAGTTTGAGAAATACTTGGAGAACGTAAGGAGATTGTTTGTTGCATTTTGGTATGATTGTCATGTTGTTGTGTGGAATTTAGGACTTTTATACAGATGTGAGGGCTTGAGGATTTGATGAAGATGATAGTGGTTTGTGATTAAGTGTTGAGTGGTCGAATCATATCGATAATGAGGGTTTTGTGGAGTAATCAGGATAAGAAAAGTCTAGTGAGAAAGGAAAGGATGACGTGATGATTGTGAGATGGCAGTATGAGGTTTGGTACTGTGGTTATTGACTCAGTTGGACTTGGGTGATCAAATTTCGAGGACGAAATTTTTTTAAGGAGGGTAGAATGTAAAGACCTATATTTTTAGGCCATATTTTTCTTTTGTAAACATCGTACGGCCCGTTGAAATAGACGGTGCAGATATTCAGTGTGACGTATTCGTGGAAGGATATAAGAGTGATTTTGCGAAAGGTGCACGTGTGAGGGTGTGGTGCGAGAACCAGGGGATTCCTCCCCCACCTCTGTTATTTCCCAGGGAGAGAATAATACCCCCATTTCCTTTCCCTCACTCTTAGCTCATTCTCTCTCTTCTCCTCTCTGTCCGAAAACTCTCTCCTCTCTTTGATTTCATCTACCTAGGGTGTGATTCCGAGAATTAAAGTTGCTATATGGAGCACGGGCTTTCCGAATATCCAAGAAAATTCATGATCGGACCTCGTGGAGCTATGGATGACTTGGTCAAAGGGTCGGGTTTTGCACAAAACCCTTGAGGTAGGCAATTTTATCTCTCTTTACGTGCACCATCTTTGAGCTTATATTGATCGTTATTGAGATTGGATCGAAATCTGAAAAATTCCGTTAAAATTGCCAGAAAACGTATTTCCCCTACCGGTAGGAACTTTTCTTCTACTGATAGGACAAGTAAGAAATTTTTCTACAACCAGCTCAAACATACTGCAGCAGCTTAAAAGCAGCTCATCCACCTACCGGTAGGACAAGTACAAAGTTGTTTCATGAAAATTGTTAGTCTTTCTGTTTTCAGTTTTTACTAGTATGAACCTTCAACTACTGGTAGGATAAGTGCAGAATTCCCCTCTTTTACCAGTAGGACTCATTCACCTACCAGTAGGTGATGGAGCTGCTATAGTGTCTATGAGCAGCTTTTCCTACATCTTCCAAATCACATTTTAAAGCTTCTCATCGACTCTAATAGGTTTGTTTATGCAATCTTTCACGTGTTTCAGAGAGTATTACTTGTTTCACACTTAGAGTGGTATCCAGTGGACCAGAATGAACTCGTTGAGTAAAGAAATGAGAAATGTAAGTTCTTGCACGTTAAAACACAAATGATGCACATGAGCATGCCTACTGATCCAATAGGTAGAATTGCAATTCGTCTTCTCTCAACATGTAGAATCTTTCAATTTCTTTAGTGTATGACTCGCGGACTCCAAGTATAAAAACTAGAAGATCAGACATCACAGAGTCTCGTTGTGGGTTGATATGTGATATGTGAAGGTACGGGAGTGTACTTTGAGGTACGGTGAGAATGTGCGTATTTACTTGTATGCGTTGTAGTAAATTGTTGATTTCATAATATCATGTAAACGACCCTAACTTGATCCCAGGGGTTAAGCCAAAACAAAGCGCCGATGGAAATCCCACCAAGGCCATATCAAGTAACAAACCTTATAAGCAATGACAAAGGAACAAAATATATATTTAGCGGAAACAAAATATATATTACCATATCGAACATCACAGGTTATAGACATGGTTTTCCTTGTCAACCACTCAGAAATGTGCCTTCTACATATCTTACAAGATTCAAGTACAAACAAACAAGCCTCTAAAGTAGAGATTCAATATCTACAACAAAAGTACACGTCTTATATTTACAGCCTATCCACACAAAAGAGTCCACGTCAACCCTTTAATCTTCGCATTCTGAAAGGTGGAGAAAAATACATAAGCTAACGCTCGTATGAGTGACCAATACGTAATTTACATCCTTTCCATGGAAGGGATAAACCATTTCATAGAGATTTCAAACATAGAAGCATAGCCTTTATAAAGCACATCTCCCATAGTTGGTGTATCTACCAGGCTTCCCCGATAGTGAATAAGCTTCGATGTCTTAGCATTACCCCTAGCGTATAAGTGTCACATAGTAGGAATGTCTTTCTAGATAGGAAAACATAGCCACCTTTCATTTATTTCCATGGAATTCAACTCATAGTACAAAACATGTAGAACAACCTTTGAATTGAAAAACTTGCATAAAACCATGTAATTTAGGTATTGCTAGTCACTCACCTCGATTCACGTGTCACACAAACCTCCTGGACAATTAGGCAACAAAACCATGATTAGAAGATGCTAAATAAGCCTATCTTTAATGAACATACGGTCATAGAGTGAAAGATATGAAGTTAGACAACCAATCTCAAGAAATAATTTTAGAATCTGCAATTTCATCAATTTCAACTTAAAATCTGACTTTGCACAGAAATAACTGAGGTACAAACTCTAGATACTTTTTAAGGTCTATGAATCTAGTTTCAAAATCAGAAAACGGTTCATAATTTCATCGCTCGAGCTAAAAATTATGGCCGTTTTCCCAACATGTGGGCACAGTTCCGAAAATGAGTGATGCTAGGTTAAGAATTTCTATAGAGCTCAATACTTCGAACTTGATTCAGAAATTTTTACCATAGATAGAAGACTCATAGAGGAACTCTTAGTAAAAATTTCATAATTTTTGGAGTTTAGAAACTGCCTCAAAAAAAACCCCCAAAATCAAGTCAGATACAAGTTTCTCAATTCTGTAGAATTCTAAACCAAGTAATTTATGTTCTAAACTACTTAAACTACACAAAATCCAAACATTCAGTAGGACTTTCATGAGTTCTTCAACTCCCTAACAAAAACCCAACTCCCAATTCCAATTAAACTTGAAATCAATCCACTAGAGCAACAAGAAATGTGAATTTCACACTAAGAACTTGGAATTCATACCTACTTGATTTTCAATCAGCAAAGCTAGGTGTTTTTTTCCCTTTCTTCTTTCTCCTATTCTTGTTCCTCTCTCTCTCTCTCTCTCTCTCTCTCTCTCTCTCTCTCTCTCAAGATGAATGAAGCGGTGGAATTCTCAGGAGGAATTCACGTACGTTTTTTTTCCTTTTCTTTTCCCTTCTTAGGAAAATTATCAAGTGCATAAGTAACCATATTCTATTTGTATTCCAACCTAACTTAGCAATTAAGATTAAGTCATTAACCACATAGTTAATAGAAACACAACAAATATCTATGTATTAAGCATAATTAGAATGAGGGTTATTACATATCATGTGATTAAATACATGGCTTTGGACTCGATTGAATGATTTGAAGTTTGTGAAGTGGGAACATGGAATAAATGTGGGTAACAAATGGACACAAGGTATACTTTCAGGGCTCTTAAATGAGTAAATGTCTGGCAAGAGCTAAATGCTCATATCATATACTTTTAGGGCTCTTGAATGAGTAAATACCTGGCAGTAGCTAAATGCTTATATTATATACTTTCAGGGCTCTTGAATGAGTAAATACCTGGCAAGAGTTAAATGCTCATATCATATACTTTCAGGGCTCTTAAATGAGTAAATGCCTGGCAGTAGCTAAATGCTCATATTATTTGTCTTCAGGGCTCGTGTTATCGAGTAAGTGCCTGGTAAGAGTATCAGCTCAGACTCTTAACGATACGTAATTGGTTTGTGAAGTTAATGCAAGAATTTTAGTTTTGGTTAAAGGAAAAGTTTCTTGATGAAAAGTTCGACGACAAACGAAGGGGAAATGAGAAAGAACGTGATACTGCACGGGAAGATAGATTGACGACAGTTGGATACTTGATCAAGATAGTTATGCTATTCTTTGTTGTCATTTGGTTTCTATCATTTATTCGTACGTATTGCTCATTTGCATATAAAGTTTGCATAGACTTTTCTACTGAGCTAGTGTAACTCAAGCCTTATATCATTTTTAGGTGCTAACCCGAAATAGTAGCTTACATGATTGGAATACTTGGAGTGTGGACATACCCATTTGAAAGCTATCCGAAAGAGTTACTATTTCATCTTTGTAAATTTCTTTTAAATGATGTATTTGTAATTCAAGTTATAATCCTTTTGATTACGGAATATTAGTAACTCTAAACTCTTATGACATTGGATATTTATGTTAATTTGGGCCGTTGAGCCGGTAATGTAATATTTCAAAATCTTATGGACTTGGAAGTATTATAATGAGAATGGATATATAGTAATCTTTTGGGTATTGTATGGAATATTGTAAGGATTTATTTATGAAAAATCTTTTATATTTATGTTAAAAATCGAGGGCTGACAGCTGAGACAGTTGAGTATGAGGAGCCTTCCAGCTATACGGAAGCTATTTCGAGCGCTGAGTCTGCACAGTGGTTTGTTGCTATGAATGAGGAGATTGAATCTCTTTAGAAGAATCAGACATGGGAGTTAGTAGAACCGCTAAAAGGGAAGAGGATTATTGGGTGCAAATAGGTCCTCGAGCGCAAACCAGGTATTCCAGAGGTAGAAAACGCTCGGTTCAAAGCTCGGCTAGTGGCGAAAGGATATAGTCAAAAGGAGGGTGTTGACTACAATGAGGTATTTTCACTAGTTATAAAACATAGTTACATTCACACTTTACTTGCTATTGTTGCATGTTATGGTCTTGAGTTAGAGCAACTTGATGTCAAAACTGCGTTTTTGCATAGTGAGCTTGAGGAACAGATTTATATGCGTCAGCCTGAGGGATTTGTTGTTTCTGATAAGGAGGATCACGTTTGTTTACTTTGTAAGTCTTTATATGGCCTCAAACAATCCCCTATGCAGTGATATAAGTAGTTTGATACTTTTACGATAAGTCAGTCATATTCTAAGAGTGCGTATGACAGTTGTGTGTATTTTCGAAAACTTTCAGATGGTTCATTTGTTTATCTACTGTTGTATGTTGATGATATACTTATTGCTGCCAAGAGTGTATCAGAAATCAACATGTTGAAACAACAATTAGGTGGTGAATTTGAGATGAAAGATTTGGGTGTGGCAAAACGTATTTTGGGCATAGAGATTTGCAGAGATTGAGTAGCTGACAAATTATTTTTGAATCAGAAGTCTTACGTTCTTAAAGTGCTTGAGCGCTTTGCCATGCAGAACTCAAAGCCAGTCAGTATCCATTTGGCAACACACTTTCGACTTTCAGCTGAGTTGTCACTACAGTCGAAGGATGAGGAGAAGTATATGTCTTAGGTTCCATATTCTTGCGCAGTTGGGAGCCTTATGTACGCCATGATATGTACTCATCCTGATATTTCACATGCAGTTAGTGTCATTAGTCGTTATATGGGCCATCCAGAAAAGGCACATTGGGAGGCTGTGAAATGGATACTACGATATTTGAGCAGAACTACAGGTGTTAGTCTATTGTTTAGGGTTGCCAATTCTGGTGATTATGCTGTTGGTTTTGTTGATTCGGATTTTGCCCGTAACCACGATAAGAGGAGGTCTCTGACAGATTATGTCTTTACTCTCTCCGAAAGTTCCATTAGTTGGAAAGCTGCTTTACAGGCTACAGGCTACAGTCGCGCTGTCTACAACAGAAGCGTAGTATATGGTCATTGCTGAAGCTGTGAAAGAGGCATTGTAGATGAGAGGTTTGCTTTGTGAGCTAGGTCTTGCACAGGGTGTGAGTTCAGTATTTTGTAATTCGCAGAATACTATACATTTGACTAAAAATATGATGTTTCATGAGAGGACCAAGCATATCGATGTCAGGTATCACTTTGTTTGGGATATCATCTCACAGAAGCAAGTTGAGGTGAAGAAAGTGGATATAGTAGATAACCCAACAGATATGTTAACTAAACCGGTTCCGGTTGCCAAGTTCAAGCATTGCTTGGGCTTGCTTGGTATTTGCAATTGATCACCCCTCGAGGGCATTTGGCAAGTGAGAGGTTAAAAGGGGAGAGCTATATGTGGTGATTTGGTTTAGTGGAATTTAAGTCAAGGTGGAGAATTATAGGGAATGCCTTGTATTCTTTAGTCCCGCATTAGTTAATTATGTTGATCCTATTTTTGTAGCCTATTATAAATAGGGCTTTTAGAAAACTTCAAAAGTATCTTTTGGGCTCCTATATTGTGGCCTTTTTAGAGTTACAGATTATTGTTGGCTCTTTGTATCTCTTCTTCACGTTGATTAGTGAATCCTCTCTCCTCGCCCGTGGACGTACCCACGTACAGTTTCGTTCATTACAACCAGATTGATTGATTGAGAAAGAGAGAGAAGAGTCAATGGGTCAAGGTCGCTATTGTGGTGGTGGGTCAATGAGGAAGGAGAGCAGGAAACACCCACTCATCAATGAAGTCTTTTTCCCTGCAGACCATTCCAATGTAGAAGAAGAAATTAGCCCCCACCCCCTAAAATGCCCTCTTTTTTCCGACGACTTCCGCAAGTTACAGCATTTCCAAGTCAACTGGCGTGTCAACCTTAAAATCTGAACAATAATGTTTGGCTTCTTAATTGATTCTTGCAAAACCCTCATTTTCTACACACAAAAAAAAAAGAATCTCACCCCGTCCCAAATAAAAGGGTCAGGGAATTTCGTTCCTCTTAAACTGTGGGGTTTGTTCTGTCGTTCTAAATTGGGAATTTAAAATGGGTTTCCCCTCTTTTTTACTAGCTTTTTTTCTTGTCTCTCATCTGCTGGTTCTTCACTCTTCTGGTTCCTGTCCACCTTCCTTCAACTGCAGCGGACCTTTTGATCCGAACAAATCCGCTTTCGCCAACTACCCGCACTCCCTATACGGGTTGTGTACTGTCAGTTGTGATGAACCAGATCCAAAGGTCATATGGGGGGGAATACCTTATTCAGTTAGCAACACAACCCCTGGTACAACAAAAATTAATGACCCAGCACTAAAAACCTTTATCAAATCCAACAGTTGCGATTTTTCCAGTTACATCCCTTCTTTCTATGATAAGTCTTCCGTTTCCTTCACAATTATCTCCTCCAATCTCACCATCTTCAAATGCAACACCAGCACCCATGAACTTCAGTGGGAAGCAGATGAGTACTTCCGTGATAATCACGATCGTTATGATGGATGTGAAGGCGGGTACACGGTTTACTATTCACATCCGAATGATAAAGTTGATCAAGATCCGACTCGAGGCAGGCATCTGCCAAATTGTCACCGTTTCCAACTCCCATCAGTTGAGGAGGGGGGGGATCCGCCTAGTGATCTATTCTCCTTATTGACCTCTGATTTCTCTGTTGAATATCATTTGTCAGACGAATGTCTCAAGTGTCTTGATGATGATGGTGGCCTATGTCTGCGTCTCCCCCGAGAATGCTCAAACGAGACAGGAGGTACAAGCATTTCGATTAATATATGAATTTAAAATCTTTTATGAGGTGTTATGACTAGTGAAGTGTCTTGTATTTTACTCGACACTTAGAATTATTAGTATTTTGTATTGTAAACTATTCTTGCTAGATTAAGGTCAATGGCCATGTGACTTTGGGAAGTTCCAATGCTTAAACAAGAGAGGAGGTACTTGCATTTCTACTTTGGGGAGTTCCAATTAATGATCATTATGTTATTCAATTCAATGTCAGAATGTGTAAAGTAAATTAAATTTAAATCCCATTTATTTTCATCCACCGTTCTTTCTAAACTTGTCTAACCAACTTTTTTTCCCCTTTGACAATTTTGATAGGAAGAAGTACTAGAATGGTATGGATTCTCGGAACAGGTATCAATTTTGTGCTTCATTAGCTTAACTTTTTCATTCACATGATAGTGATCGAGATTCCTTTTCCTCCTCTCATATACTTCTCTAGGTTTACATGTAATAGGAAGGTAACCTAGAACAATGATCTACGTCTAACCATTTCTTCGGAATTGTGCTTCAGTTGTTCCTACTGTTGGCATTATGGTAATTCTGTTGTTCTGCATTATCATCAAGAAACTCTCAAAAAGTGAATCAACTTTCTTTTGGGAAAAGAAGACAGAGAACTACCGAAACGTTGAGGCATTTTTAAAGAATTGTGGATCTCTTTCTCCAAAAAGATACACTTACTCCGACATCAAGAAAATTACCAACTCCTTTAGAACTAAAATAGGCCAAGGAGGCTTTGGATGTGTCTTCAAAGGAAAGTTAGAAAATGACTGCCTCGTGGCAGTGAAGGTTCTGAAAGGGTTGAAAGGCAATGGCGAAGATTTCATTAACGAGGTTGCAACAATTAGTAGAACTTCTCATGTAAATATTGTGACTCTTCTTGGGTTCTGTTTTGATGGTCGCCATAGAGCTCTCATATATGAGTTCATGCCTAACGGATCTCTTGACAAATTCATACATGATGGTGGTTCCTCGACATATCGCCAGTTGGGTTGGGAAGCAATGTACCGAATTGCGGTTGGTATTGCCCGAGGGTTGGAGTACTTACACCGTGGTTGCAACACAAGAATTTTGCATTTTGACATAAAGCCTCATAATATTCTTTTAAATGAGGACTTTTGCCCAAAGATATCTGATTTTGGACTTGCTAAACTATGCCCGCAAAAAGTGAGTATCATATCGTTGACGGGTGCTAGAGGAACAGCGGGCTACATTGCCCCAGAAGTATTTTGCAGAAATTTTGGTGGGATTTCACACAAATCTGATGTGTATAGCTATGGGATGATGGTTCTAGAAATGGTTGGCGGAAGAAAGAATATAAGTGTCGAGGTTGATCGTACGAGTGAAATATACTTTCCACATTGGGTATACAAGCGTCTCGAGCTTGATGAAGAACTTGAATTGCATGGCATTATGGATGGCGAGGCAAATGCAATTGCAAAGAAGATGGTAATAGTTGGCCTATGGTGTATACAAACTGATCCTTCAAATCGACCATCAATGAGTCGGGTGGTGGAGATGTTAGAAGGAAGCACAGAGTCTTTGCAAATCCCCCCGAAGCCTTATTTGTCTTCTCCCTCAAGAGCACTGGTGGATTCGTCCACTACTCATGTCATGACATTTTTGTGATGATGCATGCATGCTTCTATAGGGAAAAGCAAAATGTGCAATCCCAATGATTTCAAAAGGCACCCTGGAAAATTTGGTAATTTTGTATCTCCTATGTTGTTGTTGACGCATATCGCACAAAGCTTCGTAAGTTTCTTATGTCTGTACAAGAAATTATGACGCTTCCAAAGTGAAAGTTCAACCCATAGTCGTAAATTCTTATTTGGCATGTATTGAGGCCTATAATGTGTTTGCAGTTTCATGTTCTTTGCACAAGTGTCAATCTTGACTCGGGTGAAGACTTGTAGCTGTGCGAAAGTACAATAAACTTGAAGTATAGGGGTTAGTACGAAAGCAAGAGGGCTAGATTGTTGGTGAATTTGATTAATTGTTTGATTCACGACAAGGCATTTAGATTGGTATACGGCCATCGAAGCATTGATTCTCAACTCAACGCTTCTTCCCAGTAATTATTAGTATCACTTGAGACCTTAACTTGCTTCAGACAATTCACCTTGTTTTCAAAAGAATTTCCTGATCTCACCACTCGATCAACAGTACTTTGACAAGTTCCGCTGAGTCCGGAAATTTTTGTATCAATGGCAATAGCTATAAATGCACATGACGTGCCATGAATGCTTTAATACATGAATCTTAGGAATGTTTCTCTCTCTGTTTGTAGCTGCATTATCATATTTCCCATGAATGCTTTAATACATGCAAGAATATTCCTGCAATTCTTGATGTTGTTGTCCACCGGAAAAAATCAAATAGTATTCAAAGAGGTATTCGGGACACTTCCTCCGAACATTTAGTTTTAACCTTCTCAAGATGAAGGTTTTTTTTTGTGTGTGTGTGGCTCTTTTTCAACGTTACTAGAAAGAGCCATGCAAGCTCAAGAACAGTTCCAGGCTCAACAGACTCGTTATCATATGTTCCATTCCAGTCTCTCATTTGGAGTTAAGAACTTCCCTAGAGGACAACTGACCAAAATTGATAAAAGTGCAATAGAATTCTAAAACACCATCTCTGCATGTAATGAGGTAAATGATAATATGTACCATTTGAATGTGTTGTCATCCTAATGACATTGTGACTTGGGCCCCTCTCTTTTTTTATTGGCGAAAGCCAATATTGTTAGAATGATAAGATTAGCAGCTTGGAAGAGGGGTTGAATTCCTGACCTCCTTTCTCGTGGCACCTAAGTGCATTCTTGATGTCATTGGGCCAAAGGCCTCTTGGCTGTTGACATGCGCTCCTTGGTAACTGAAGTATAACGACTCACCCAATTCCTAATGTAAGTAGTGTCACAATTGGAACTACAAATTATTATGTTTGTAGACATGGCTCTATCTAGAACCCATTTTCCCAGTTATGTTATTCATTTTTGAAACTCCTAGAGCCTGGGTAATTGTTTCTCAGGTTTCAAATCAAGTGGAACTCATGGGCAAGCTTAGAAAGCTTGCTTGCTTGCTGAAAGAAAGAAAGATATATATTGTCCCAATCAAGTGCGGCTGCTTCTACTTCTAAGCCGTGGATTTCTTCACTATTTGTGATGTACAAATCTCTTGTTCTGCTCTTGATGCCATCTTCAATCTTGGTCAAATTATCATATCCATCATCTGCAAGATCCAAAGCAAGGTGGTTTCAGATTCAGTTGCCTTATCTAAAGCACTAAATTCAGATTCCATCGTAGAATATGCAATGCATGTTTATTTTGAAGATTTCCAAGATACTGCTGCACCACCAAGTGTAAAGACCCCCAATACAGAAACCTTGCTGATTCTTGATTATTTCAGCCAAAACCACACCCATTCCATCATCTCCATGCACAATCAAGCCGAAATACACCTAAAAGGGCTTTTAACCAGACTAACCAAGGCAAAGCACAACTCTATCAAGCAAAATACAGCTCTATCGGGGCAAAAAACCTGCCCCTTTATGGAAGACAATAATTTTTTATTTTTTATTTTTTTTGAAGGACAACATTTCCTTTAATTGAAAGGTTTCTGAAGACAAATAGGAAGTGTAATCTCTTAAGTCCCACTCTCAGGGATCAAAAGTTCTCTATTCTGAATCAATTTCCTTTCCATCTTCCCTGGCTTCCAGTAACGACTTAAAGTATAGCCCCTGACATGAACACGTTGCCTTTAGTTGGAGTCCAAGAAAAAATTATCGGCCTTGTTTGCAGTGGCGGAGCCAGGATCGATTTTGTTACCGGGGCCAGCTTAATAGACATATAGTATTTTTTATCAAAACGTATAATTATTATATCATAAGATTTTTGCTTTCCAATTCATTACATTTGTACATTGAATTGATTCTTTAAGTTATTTCAACTGTCACGTGCTTATTTTTTATTTATGAAAGAAATTGGGAAATGAAAATTTAAAATAACCAGTTTTTTATAAAATCGAAACAAAATTATTAAAATTATAAGTAACTATACACGAATAATTATCAATAATATTTAAAATCAAGTATATATAGAATAAAAATTTTAAAACTTAGACGCTCAGGGGGCCGGAGCCCCCCCAGGCCCCTACACACCTCCGCCCTTGCTTATTCGTCTAGTAGTTTTGGGGTATTTTAGTTTTGGTAATGAGTGGAAAGAGAAATAGGATTGATTGAAGAGATGAGTAATGAGTAAATAGAGATAGATAGATAAATGAAAGTAATAATTGAATAAATAGGGTATTAACTAGAGAGAGAAATAGAGTAATTAGAAAACTGAACTAACTACAAAACAAACAAATTCATCAAGTCCAACTCCAAAATCAACAAAGAAACATCAACCAAAAAAAAAATTGAAGTACAAAACCAAATTCGAGTTAGACCAAATATCTCGACACACAATAAAGAATTGCTTCCTAATAAATGATTTTTTTCCAAAGCTACAAATCGAGCCAATTTCTGACTGAGCAAGTACACCATCTCCGCTACCAAGTCATAATTTAACATTTTTTCTTGCAAAATCTATGTTCACCACTCACCAAAGAGGTAAAATTACTTTCAAATAATAGCAATTTTATTGCAAATTTGATAGCAACTTTAACTTTGTAAATTGTGCACATTATTTAAACCAAATAAATTACTACTAGCATTGAACATAAAATAATTTAAACCAGTAATCTATTAGTAGAATTGTGCCCAAAAGATACCAAATCAATTTGGCAAGTGATTTTCCTACGACCTTGACTCCCATCCATCACCATAGGATCTCTCTCCAGATTTTTTCTTTTGCCCCGGAGTACACTATACGTGTAAATCAGACCAAGACTTCCCATGTGCTGTTTTGAACATTTCATCGGTAAACCACAGATTTTCCCACAATTGACTCCTTTGGCTGTACAGTTTCGTTCATTACAAACTGATTGATTGATTTTAAGAGCAAGAGAGAGAAGAGTCAAGAGTGAGAGCTGTTAATCGACTCCGCATCATGCCCCCCCGGGGGCTCCCTCCATTATTGATTGATTTTAAGAGCGAGAGAGAAAAGAGTCAAGAGTGAGAGCTATTAATCGACCCCCGCGTCATGCCCCCGGGCTCCCTCCATTTCCCCCTATTACCCACACGTCCACATGCTTTCTCTTCCTCTCTCACCGCAGTCTCAGTCTCTTATTTTATTTTATTTTATAAAATTTTAAATGCTAATAATTTTTTTTCACATTTATTTTTAATAAATTTTATATATTTGAAATCTACTCAATGAAACCTATCAAACGAGCCTAATATTGATGGTGAAATAATGTAAAACGGAAAAACTATATTTTTGTGGTAGTTTAAACTGTCTAAAGATGTTGCAAAATTAAGTGTTCCAAATTTCAATCCGTTTGAACCGGTGGAAAGATTTTAGTTTTCTGATCATTTTATCCCAAATAGTCATAATTAAATTTTGACTCTAGGGCTCTCGTTGATTAACTCTAAAAAAGTCGTAGAATCAAATATCTCTTAGGGTTAATCAACGAGAGCTCTAGAGCCAAAATTTAATTATGACCATTTAGGATAAAATGATTAGAAAAATAAAATCTTTCCATTGATTTAAACGGATTGAAATTTGGAACACATAATTTTTTAACCATATTTTTTAATATATAAACTGTCTAAAGAGGTTGAAATCATGTGTTTATCTACTCAACTAAACCTATCAAATAAGTCTAATATTGAATATAAAATAATGTGTTTAAATTAAATGATTTTTTTGGGCCCAATATATTATCTCTTTGTTTTTATTTTTTTGTTCTTCATTTTTTTTAAACTTCTATATTTGAGTTTTCAAGTAAATTATGTATGTTGAATCCATTTAAATTTACTTTATATTTCTCTGAACAATCAATAATACAAACTGAAATCAAACTTTACTTAATTATAATTGAGTATATAGAACCAATACATGAACATAAATAAATACATAAATTTAGTCAATATTTCTGCCAAATTGTGGTCGTCGTCCAAGCAAATCTATCTGTATTACTTCATACCACAATTGTAATCACACCCAATGCAAGAGCTGCTCTCCCCACAAGGAACATCATTCGCAACATCATTCACAACCGACCAACTATTCGCAAATAAAAAATTGTATTGATCCATAATGTTCTTCTATGAATTATGAAAATGAAATGAAAGTTGGATATGGTGAATGAAAGTAAGTGTGAATATATAGACAACTGAATATATAGGCTAAGCTATCAATGTTCTGTCAAATTTGCAACCGGCAACTGTTGCTGCACTTGCAATTTTGAACCAATGCTATCAATGCTCTGTCAAATTTGCAACGGGCAATTGTTGCTACACCTGCACCTTTTAGACTCTTTTAGACAGTTTGCAAGTTTGAACTAATGGTCATAATTAAATTTTTTGAACCAACGGGCAACTTTGAACCAATGTTTAATTTTTTTTAACTTTTTAGACCGTTTTTATATTTATTTAAAAATATAGTTAAAAAATTAAGTGTTTCAAATTTCAATCTGTTTGAACTGGTGGAAAGATTTTATTTTTTTGATTATTTTATCCTAAAAAGTCATAATTAAATTTTGACTTTAAAACTCTCGTTGAATACCCCTAAAAAAGTCCTAGAATCAAATATCTCTTATTGCTAATCAACGAGAGTTATAGAGTTAAAATTTAATTATGACCATTTAGGATAAAATGAACAAAAAGTTAAAATCTTTCCACCGGTTCAAACGAATTGAAATTTGGAACATTTAATTTTTTTTAACCCTTTTAGACCGTTTATATATTTAAAAATATAGTTAAAAATTTAAGTATCCCAAATTTTAATCCATTTGAATCAGTGGAAAGATTTTAATTTTTTGATCATTTTATCTTAAATGGCCATAATTAAATTGATTTTATGGCTCTCGTTGATTAGCCCTAAGAGATATTTAATTCTACGAGTCAAAAAATTTATTATAACATTTGAAGATAAAATGAAAAAAAAAAAAACAAGATCTTTTCACCAATTCAACCGGATTGAAAATCGGAACACTAAAATAATTTTAAATAAATAAAAAAGAAAAAAGATAAAGAATATAAACATTAGTATTAATTAAATAAAAAAATAACATAAAATAGGCTCGGATATTTTTTGGCCCGGGATATTTTTGTAATATAGAAGAGTCAATGGGTCAAGGTCGCTATTGTGGTGGTGGGTCAATGAGGAAGGAGAGCAGGAAACACCTACTCATCAATGGAGTCTTTTTCCCTGCAGACCATTCCAATGTAGAAGAAGAAATTAGCCCCCACCCCCTAAAATGCCCTCTTTTTTCCGACGACTTCCGCAAGTTACAGCATTTCCAAGTCAACTGGCGTGTCAACCTTAAAATCTGAACAATAATGTTTGGCTTCTTAATTGATTCTTGCAAAACCCTCATTTTCTACACACAAAAAAAAAGAATCTCACCCCGTCCCAAATAAAAGGGTCAGGGAATTTCGTTCCTCTTAAACTGTGGGGTTTGTTCTGTCGTTCTAAATTGGGAATTTAAAATGGGTTTCCCCTCTTTTTTACTAGCTTTTTTTCTTGTCTCTCATCTGCTGGTTCTTCACTCTTCTGGTTCCTGTCCACCTTCCTTCAACTGCAGCGGACCTTTTGATCCGAACAAATCCGCTTTCGCCAACTACCCGCACTCCCTATACGGGTTGTGTACTGTCAGTTGTGATGAACCAGATCCAAAGGTCATATGGGGGGGAATACCTTATTCAGTTAGCAACACAACCCCTGGTACAACAAAAATTAATGACCCAGCACTAAAAACCTTTATCAAATCCAACAGTTGCGATTTTTCCAGTTACATCCCTTCTTTCTATGATAAGT
>BPLS01026442.1:0-14051 GCA_019656275.1 Rhododendron kiyosumense
TCTTTTCGTTCTTTACTGTTTTCCCCTGGAGCGATTTTTTAGTGCCAAGCGAGTATATCTCACGTGGTACCCGCTCGGCACATCCGAGCCGTCCGATATACTTTTGGATGGCTCGGATTGAAATCATCTCTCTCCTCTCACTCAAACACTTTCTATCTCCTTTTCTCTCTCCAAATTTGAGCTGTTCAAAAATAAAATGGACGGCTCGGATACGCAAGCAGGCACCATGTGGAACCCGCTCGGCACTGAAAATTTTTCCCTTCCCCCGATATGGGTTGAAACACGTTCACAAATGGACAAAACTTTGTGGGTTCCGTTTCAAAATGTTTGTCTTGTCAGCAAAATGCAAAACAAATACTTCAAAATAATACATTTTTTAATGAAAAATTCTCACTTTTTTTCACAAAATAAATTAAAAGCTCAGAAGTTTACTCGAATATTTGAATCGGTATTCGTGACGATGGTGCTGAATCTCCCTTCTTCAGCCATTTCCACCGTCTTCAAACCTAGGAGCGAAGCTCTATCGTCTTCGGATGTGGAGATCTCCGAGTATACCAACGCCGGCTTCGGGTGCATTTGGATTAAAAATTGAGTAATCTTTTTTCTTTATTTAAATTTTTTTTACATTTGTTTATTTTACGTCAAACTTTTGTAGTTTGATAATTCATCTTAACGAGAGGAATCGAAAAAATAGGTTTTACGGAGGTCAATCGCATACGTCCAAAATGTTTTTGGACAGTCCATATTGAAAATCAATTATGACCTGTAACAATTAATTGTAATCGGTCATAACTGAAAACGAATATCAACAAATTGATTGCGCAAATGGAATTAGAGATTGAATTAACTAAAAAAGCTTTAGTTAACTTTTAGTTTTTACTTTTTATTGATAGGCAAGTTAAGCTTCAGTTTTTTTCGAGTTTAAAAAAAAAAATTTAACCTGCAGTTGAATCAGTTTTGTTTTGGTGCTCGATGCTGAAAGTGAGCACGTGGAACTCCACAATTGGTTCAGGATTTAAAAAAAAAATGGGATTTTTAGCTTAACAATAGTGAATGGATATTTTAATTCCAACCCATATTAAACCCATTATATAATATGGGCGGATTGGGTTGGGTTATAAGTGGACGGATTTGGGGGATTAAAAAATATGGGTTGAGATTGCTATCTCTAGTTTTAGCCATTCATTTTTTTCTTAGTGTCGGTTTAACTCTACTTTTTTTGAAACGGCAAAAATATTATTAGAATGAGTGATAATGGGTACATCGAGGGAGAAAGAGGAGGAAAGAGAAAGGGGAAAGAGGGGAAAAAAAAAAACATTCCACCAACAAGTTGAAAAAACAAAAACACAATATAAAAAGGTCCTATATAAATCCGGGAACCTATCAGCACCAATACGAATCTTATCTCAGTAATGAACAGCTCTCGATTATTAATTGTCGAGATGAGATCCGAGCTATCGGATGTATAATCTGACAATTTAAAAGGTTCATAACACGGTACTGCGCACACTACTGCACAGCACAATCTCCATTTCGCTCCTACACACTTCCAATAAGAATGGACCGCTTCAAATCACAGTCAAACTACTTTTAATGGATGTAAGATTGGAAAATTATCTGGTGCGGTCTCTAACAGCAAATGGGTTTTAGCCCTCGTGTTGTATTCTTGGAAACTTGTGGAGGGTTTCAAGCTTAATGGAAAATTATCTAATGTTTGTCAAAATCAATTTTTAACGGAGTCACTTATGAATTTTAAAAAATATAAAATACAGTTGTAGTTGTAGGAGTAGTAGTACGGAAAAATTCCCCGTGGGTTGGCCCGACCACCCGATCTCGAGTGTGGAATAAAATAAATAAATAAAAAGTAGATCTGTTCCATCTAAAATAGAAATGGTCATTTTAAAATGATCATTTAATAATCTAATGATCAAGTCAATTCTATGATTATAAGTTCATTTTAAAATGTATTGCACTGGAACAAGGATATTACATTCTCATAATATATGCAAAGTGATGAGTTGGCTATAGTTCTATGGTTATTACTTACTCCCTCCGCCCCTATATTTAAATTTCCACTACAATTTTATTTTATTTTCACTTGTTTATATCTCTCGACATGTATTGCTAAAAAATATTATGCAATAATATGAATCTTTATTTGATAGATCTCAATTTTTTTTATAAGACAATGATTTCAAAAACATAAAACATAATATGCTTCGAAAGATATTAACTGTTAAAAATGAACTTAAAATCATAGTGGACGTTTAAATAGGGACGGAGGAAGTATTAGTTTATGCCATGGGATATTGCTTTTTTCTGAGTAAATACAAGGACAAGAGAAGAACCAAAGGAACCAAATAAAAGAGCAGACTACAATCTGAAAAGAAAACCAAAAATACTCAACCGGGCATATCTGAGGATCTTTGTTCCTGATCATCTAAAAGGGCGGCTCGAGCAGGCTTCGGGATTGCATCTGTGAGACCCAGCTCTCTTATTAAAAAAAGAAGAAGAGAGAGAACGTAAAGAAGAGTTTTTATTTTTTTAATCTTATTTGTGTGTGGGTTTGCAAAGTGAATTCCCTAAACTATAAGGATTTAGTTGTAAAAAAAAAAAGGTTGTCGTACTGGTGTGCACGTGGTTGATAAAAGAAGTGCAAGTGTGCATGTTGATATGTATAGGAAAGGAGAGAGACACAAAGCAAAAATAAAAAATAAAACCCTTATGCAAGCAGTTGAAAGAAAAAGCCATGAAGTGGAATAGGGAAAAAGATAACAAAGGGATTCCACATTGCAATAGGTAATCTAAATTTCTCTTTTGGCCTATTTAATTTGATTCAATTTAGACCTAATGGTGTCGAAGGGTTTGGATTTTGGTTTTACGGAATGCGATAATTTATACATGGGTGTAGGTCACCACCGAACTCTAGTTTGACAAAAGAAACGAATTTCTTTTCTAGTTAATTGCTATTGTTGTTTGAAAGAGAATGGAATCTTAACCACGAATTCGAGTTTGGAACTAGGTACTGAAGATAGAATTGAGCACCCAATTTGGTTGTGAATAAGAACTTGGTTTAACGGCTTGGAATGTGGATTTTTGAAACTGGAACTGTATTCCTTTTCTTAATTTGCTAAGAACTGATATTTTATGCTGAAAACTGTTACCTAGGTGTAGGAATTAAATGCCAGATATTTGGAATTGATTGTATATGGTGAAAATCTGAATCAAGTGTTGAAATATTCATTTATGGTTGTTAGAGCTGGAAATTATATGCTACACTTGAATGTGGAAAGGAGTATTTGAGTTATTGTTTGTTATTTTCTTTCGATTTGAACTCCATATTCACATGTGTGAATTTATGTATTACACGCCAAGTTCAGAAGCAGTGATGAGCACCGCAACTCCACGTAGGGAGTGAACTTGTGTTGGTACCTTTTTGTTGGGTCTCAAGGTGAGCGTAGTTATCTGTTTTTATGAAAGATTATGGTAATGTGTATAGCTTGTAAAAAATGGTATACGGTGATAATCATTCTTAGCTTGGAGTTAATTGCTATTAAGCCTTAGTGGCATTATGATATGGCCATAGCCTTAGTGGTGCGAATGATATTGCCTTAGCAGCAGAAAGTATATTGCCTTAGTGGTATTATGGGTACTATGTTGGTGCTAAGATAGCCATGGCCAAGAGCCTATATATTTATATGTGTTGATAAAAGAAGTGGAAAGTTATTTGCTAAGCTGAATATTGTCGCTTAATTCATTCTTAAGCACTTATCATATTGCTTCTCTTATTATAGATAAGAGCATTCACTGAGCATATTGATAGCTCACACTTCCACAGTGTTTTCTTTTCAGGTGTGTGACGGCACATGGGTTTACTACAAAGTCTCGATAGGAGTTGTTGATATAGTAGTCTAGCTTTTGACTCTTTTGGTTATGTGCTTATTTTTGGAGCTTGTATATATTATAAAATACCTGTGGGCACTTCTTATATAACAGTTATTTTCCATATCTATGCAAGTTAAGCTTTCATGAGTTGGTCACTTGACTAGTATTTTTATTTACTGTTTGAACAGGGCCAGGGTGTGAATCCTTCCCATTTGAAAGATAATTAATTGTGGTGTTTTCTAAAATGGGGTGTGACATCATCATTCTCCATTGACCCAGAAAATTTTGAGCGCATAGCCCAAGAACTTGTGGGCGACCTGATTACCTTGTCACTAGCTTTTGGTTTTATAGAGGCTAAGTTTCGCTAAGATTTTTGGGTTTTTTTTGTTTTATTTTTATTCAAAAAAAATCGCAATTGTTAGTTTTACGTCCAATTTTTGTGGATTATTGATTCGTCTGGAAGAAATGAATCGAAAAAGTAGTAAAAAAATTATGATTCTTATCCAAATATTTTCCAAAATATCCATTAAAAGCCAAAAAAACTTTTTTTTTCTGCCAATATTATATACATCAACGGAGGTTAGCGGAGAGTTAGTAAGTTAATCCACGGTGAGTTTCAAAGGCTATCCATAGCCTTGAATCCCAAAGCCCCATGACAGGGCTCGAACCTTGGCCTTCCAAATGAGAAAGACCAAGAAATGTAAGAGTTCTGACCAACTGAATTAGCCCCAATTGATTACCATTACAAGTGATTAATAAAATCTTTTTCATTGTTCAAAAAAAATTCAATTTAGCACGAGCATGTACATCAGTTAGGTATATGAGGCATTTTAAGGTAAAATAGAGAACGAAACTCACAAAAGTCAGCTGCAGCAACTTAGCAAAACAGGAAGGTATTTTACCTTTTAGAAAAATGCTCGCTTGTTTTCCCGAGCAACTGTTCACCTCTATCCATTAAAATATAATTCTTTTTGCAGGTTTTAGAAATAAAGGGAGGTAGATTGAAAGCAGGGCCCAAGAAAGCTAGGAAGTACACAGAGGCTGCTGTAGGGAGTGTTGAAAATAGCCTAACTTAATGTACTGTTCATAGCAATTTTGGCTCAAATTTTACCTAATTTGGTGTACATGCTCAAGGTGCCCTACAACCCCACCATAATGCACTAGCGCGCTACACAAACCCCTAGTTTCGGGAACTAGATCACCTCCGTCCATTTACAGAACAAGACCTTCTTATTTGGACCCATTTATGATCCTTCCTAGGCTTACTTTGATGATCAAGTCCGTTCACGTAATTTTTAAAATTCTTCAAGAACATTAGCCATGCCAAATTCCTGTTCATTGGATATCATGAAAAATGAAAGAAAATAAGTTGAAAACATTGAACCAGAACCTATTTTTCACAACAGTTTTTTTCCTTTTGTGAAATCATATCGAGTGATATCCGATCAACATGATTTTTAGTGTGGCTTATGTTCTTGATGAGGTCAAAAAAGTAAACGGCCCAGATGATGAAGTGGATCCTCAAGGAGCCCATCAAGGGACAGGACAATCTTCTTATAGAAAGAACGGCGCTTTTCTCATAGCTAAGCCTGAAACGAAAGCAGGTCAAGCACTAAGTCAAGCGAGAAAACTTTGACTAAAAGCTCGTGGATTTCAGTTAAGAAAGCGGTTCACGGTTCGGTCTCACTCGTGGATTTGATTCTAGAGTCTTGTGCTAGAGCAAGCACTGATATAATTGCAGTAAAGCACGTTGAAAGCCTAAAGCTAGCAACGTAATGAGAAATAAAGCGGCGGGCAAGAGCAAGAAAGCAAGCCCTTTCGGAGTAAGCAAGCATGCGAGCGCGCCTATGGCCCTATGGGTGAGAACTGGGCTTGGCTTGGTTATTAGTGCCCGCCCATTCTGTCTCACCCGCCTGCCGACCTATGAATTCTTCAGAGCGGGTCTAAAGGCCCTCTATTTCTTGTTCGAATTTCGATGATCTGAGACGTTCAATGTGTTTAGAACGTAATTTTAAAGGTATCGACAAGGAATCAGCAAAAAAAATGACCGGAAAGAGCTTCATCCAAGTAGTCTTTATTTGAACCGTTTGATAAAAAACAAACAAAAACTGCTTTGATGAAGCCTTTCCGGTCATTTTTTTTTTTTGCTGATTTCTCGCGGGTGCCCTTAAAATCAGGTGTCATTGCAATATCCGGCCAACTGAAATATTTACTGAATAAATTTATGTAATTACCCCTCAGGCGTCACCACCAAACTATCCAGCTCTGAGCTCTCCTCCTTTCTCTTTCATCCTTTCTTCACCTTTGCTTCTCTAATCTTTCATACAACTACAGGATTAAGCATACCATTTCAAAAAAACAAACAAACAAACAGGAATTATGAATGACACCATGGTAAAAAACAAAAATAAGAACTATATCTCCAAAAATTAGTTTGTTGAACTCTTCGAGAAGGATCACCTTTTGTCGGTGGTAACTGATCGTCGTCAAGATTATTACACACCTGTTTATACCCGTTTTTGGCACCACGGATCGGGCCAGTCGTGATTGGATGTTAAATTAATTCTTTAATTAATTTAGGCCGAGATTGGGTATTTGATTGGTGATTAATCATTGGGCCATGGGTATTTTTCCCATTTGGGCCCAAGAAGCACAACCCTTGTAAAGAATTGCGGCCCAAGGTCTTTGAGAGGAGCAGCCCACGAGCATTGGGCCCGAGTGACACACAGCCCATATTTAATTATGGCCCGAGGTCCTTTAAAAGTGTAGCCCACGGGTCAGCCCATGGGGGAAATGATGGTTCGACCCATGGATGTAGCCCACGGTTTTAGGCTTGTAATATGGTGCCAGATTGGTTGGAAGAGCAAGGCCCATGAATGTAGGGAAGTGGTTAGTCTCTGGCAGTTATTTTCCTCCACATTCAAAGGCCAATTGACTAAGTCAATTGGCCATGTGGCGCATTGTGGCACAAGAGAAGGGAAGTTGGAAGATATTTTCATCAACACATGGGACACGTGTCAATGAATAAGAAGCCCACTACCCATGATCAAGTATAACTGCCTTCAACTTCTGAAAACTGCCCATGAACAAGTATGCATGAAAAGTGGAGAGAACATGGGACATGTGGCAGCTTGTGGTGCAATGCAGAAACCGGATTCAGGCCTGAATCAGCTTGCTGTTTTGCTTATAAATAGCAGAATTGAAGACAGAAAATGGGTCCAACACCAATCAAAGCTAACGCTTACAAACAAAGTCTTCCCAGCGAAGCACACTTTCCTACTTTCAGCAAAGTAGACTATCGAATACTTAGTATTCAACCCCATTCGAACTAACTTCTTCAAGTAGTTTGAATTTTACTTTTCTTGTACCACTTTATTATCCCGGAGTAATAAAATTTACGTTTTCACGTCTCATTTCCTATACGACTAGGAAATATTAAGTCCACAACCGTGTGGCAAACTACGAACCTCCTTACGATCTTTAACCTTTGGGTCGTACGCAATCGCTTACAAGACAGAAGTCAAGATTCACGGGAATCTTCACAACAAGTTAGGCGCTAAAAGTCTTGGCACGCCCGCGCACATCGCATTCACGCCTGCTGTCAAAAACGCGAGTTTTCAACACCCATTTTCTAATTTCGAAAAATAATTCAACAATTTCAACGTGAAAAAACCAAGAAATATTTCTTGAATCTACGAGACTTCCTTAATTCAAATGTTTTATGAAGCACAGATACTTTAAGATGGTAGTCATATGACTCATATCCATATTGGATTTATACTGAAACTCTTCTGATACTCACAAAGACGTATTCCAGAAGTATCCACAGTAGATTTTTTTTTTTTTCACTTATTGAAGCATTGGGTACTTTAAGACATGTATACGAACATTTATGAAAGTTAAGATTGTGACCTTTTTTTTTTTGATCTGCGAAGTTTTTGTTTTATAAATCTTTGAAAAAAATTAAAAAGATTCAGAAGATCTCGGACACACTGGTGTACGCCACCCAAGAACCAAATCCAAAAAAAAACAAGAAGCCAACCAAAACACCACTACAAAAACGAAATTCGCTAAAAACAACCCAAACAAAGTACAATCTAAAGCCGAAAGAACAAATCGAAACTCCAGAACAAACCGAAGACCTAAAGAACAAACCAAAACCAAACCATGAATTTAAATTTCAGAGAAAGTGAGGCACCACATTCTAAAGCATCATCTTCCTCCAAGTCATAAATTAAGAGCATTGATCCTGAATGCATGGGCCAACTTTATAACTTTTGTAAACTTGTTGAGGCAATAGTATAATTTAAGTGAGGTCAAATTTGTAAGTTAAATTGGAAACCTATAAGAGCAACTCCAATGGAGATGTAAAATACATCCGGATGGATAGTTATTTTAGATGAAAAAAATGATTAAAAGTTAGTTAGATGTAAAATAGAACTCACCTTTCTCCAATGGTGAGATGTAAAATAGGGATGGATAATTAACTAATTTTCCCTCCACCTTATTTTCTCCCAACTTTCTTGACCCTAATTCAATTACTAATTCCGTTAAAAAATAATTATGGTATCTGGTAATCGAGGACTTAAAAAAAATTTGATTCCCCAATTTATTTTTTTTACTTCCGTCCAAAAATTGGAGCGATTTGGACACCAACTCTCATCCACTTCAATTACACCATATACTTCATTCATTTACTCTCATCAACTCTCAACCACATCATTTACTTTAGTCATTTACTCTCAACTACACAATTTACTTCAGTCATTTACTCTCATCCACTCTCAACTACACCACATGACTTCAGTTAGTTACTCTCATCAACTCTCAACTACACCATTTACTTAAGCCTTCTATATATGGAAAATGCTACATACAACGAAAAATGACCCTTAAAATACCCTTAAAAGATGATGTCATTGACCGAGTCCCACTTATCCAACCAAACTCATTTGAATTTTCTTTTATTTTTATTCTTCGACCAGGCCCTCATTCTCTCTCTCTCTCTCTCTCTCTCTCTCTCTCTCCTCTTCGTGTAAACCCTCCAAAAGGGGAGGGGGACCACCTGACTTTTTTCATTTTGGCGCTACATAGGTTCCAAAATACTTCCATTTTGGCGCTAAACAGGGCTCCTGATGCTAGCCAAAGAGGAGGAGTTTCATTTTAAGCATGCCAAGGATTTCTACTAGCCAGTTTTTTCGTAATATAACGGATCGTGGATTTAGGCGACGGGCCTAACTGGGTTCGATCCGAAACGGGCCAACAATCAGAACACATGGCTTATAGCCATGTGCTGTGTGTTTTTTAGCCTTCCGATGCCGTTTAAGCCTCCAAATGGGCCTTCGTTATGTTTTTGGGCCATTCTTTGCGATCTCATAACTTTCCGTAGGAAAGTCCGATTCAGCCCATTCTTTTTTCTGAAGTCTTGTTTTTCCGTCTATTTTGTGGGTCCGTATTAATTTCGGTATTGTTGCTTTATGTTTTCTAGGGTTTGTGTTGTTACCTTTATATTCGGTTTTATGCCTTAGGGCTGAACGTTTTTTTGATTATTGATAAAGAAAAGAGTCAGAGAGAGTTTCTCTAAGCTTTTGCGTTTGTGATTGTCCTTGTTGCCTGATCATCAGTTTTTCTTATTCGCTTCCCTTAGGGCTGAACGTTTTTTATTATTCGCTTCACATGACTTGATCAAAAAATCTCTTGATCCACGACGGCAAACTCTCGTATGTATCAATACATTTAATTTTTTGCAGTTACTTTGCCTGGGCTCCATAATCCCTAACTTTTTTTTTTTTTTTTGTAATTTTTGATTTGTGTGTTTTGTTCATCTCTTTTGAGTTATTGTTAGATACACATTATATTCTTTGAATTAATTATTCATGTCAACGAAAATCACAAAAGTAAAAAAACAACAATGATCAACCCTAAATAAAATGTTTCGAAAGGTTAAAAAAAAAAAAGATACCAAAAAAGTAGTTACTTTGCCTTGTTCTAGTTCATTCGGTGAAGATTGATTATTATTTTCCTCTCCCATACAGCTAGAGACCACACTAAGTTTCATATTTCCCCTCCTGAACATATGAAATAAAATATTCCCTTTCATTCTAGTCAAATAATCTTTCGGATTTAAAAAATGGATGATTATGAGACTGAATCATTGTTTATGCTGCAATGTAGTCAATAAATTGGAAAGGAATCACCCCTTCCCTCTGCAAGTTGTACACGAAGATGAGAGAGAGAGCCGAGAATAAAACAAAAAATTTTTTTAATGAGTTTGGTTGGATTGATGGTCCCATACAATGACATCATCTTTTAATGGTCATTTTTTTTTGTATGTAGCATTTTTCCAAAAAAAATTCATCATGAGCAATTTAACCCAAAGAATTTTACAGGGAGAATTTGATGGATCTTCTTCCGATGACGAGGAGATTGCAGTGGCGTAACTGATCATGACCAAACAATACCGAAAAATGCCAAGAGGACGCCAACAATGATATCCCTTCATTTTCCCACCTTCACCATTGGTCCCAGCTAAGGGTTCACCGACAACCAAATGATTAGCAACATTGACCATTGAACTTCTCTCTACAAAGGGAGAGATGCGCATTTGCATTTCATCAGTTATGGATCTCTCGTCACTGTAATCCTCTTGATCCAGTTGAAGTGAGGCTGTTGTTAATCATCTACTCCTACAATTAAATATGTTTGAAATAGAAGCACAAAGATTTTCAAGTGGTAATTTTGTGTAAAATCATAATTCTAAAAGGAGTGTTTTGTTTCTCGGTGAATTGAGAAAGGTCAAAAAAATTCTACCTTAAAAAAATATCAAGTGAATGTTGGGTGATCGGGTCGTTTCCGTATCAAAAATAATTAATAAAACAGAATAATTACTACTACCTAAAAGATAGCGGTGAGTGCTCCGAGTTTTGTCCTCAGGAATTACGAAGGCTAAATTGCAGTTGTTCTAACTAATTTCTAATTTAATTCAGAAAGAGATTTGATTGTTTGATTTCTAAAATATTTAAAGCTGAATAAAAATAAGCAATTAAGAAATAATGAAAGTTTATGAGAGAAAAGATCTAGGGTTTCGAATCCACTCGACCCGTTGTAACAATTTCTATACGATGATAAATGTCTATTATTCGAATCAATCCAGATATCGTTAGGGTTCGCGGGCCCTCACGGTATCACCAAAAGATTTCTATGAATCACCGAATAGCATGGGGTATCGCCGGCTAACACGAACCGTCTTACTGGTACGACCCGTCTCTATGGCACGGATCGTCTAATAGCACGGCGCGTCTTACGAACATAACCCATCTTACTTAGTTATCACAAACAATTAAGAATCGTTGTATGAACGTGCATAAAAACCTAGGAATTCATACACAAGATGTAATGGAAAGAATTAATATTCTAAATAAATCCTTGAGAGTCATACAACCATATTCGAATAAAAATCTCAATCAAAATATAAACAATGTTACTAGGAGTTCGAGCTTCATCTACGCCCTAGAAAATGAATTAGCTGGACATTGAAAAGTTGTCTTCGCAGCCTCTGATGGCCTCCAATTCCTTCACGGCCGAGAATCCCAGAACCTGACTGCCGAAGGCAATAGGTTTTCCATTGTTTATATAGAATTTTAATGAACTAATCGCATAAAGGCCCTTCAAACTTCACTTATTAATCAGTTGACACTCCAGCTTTGAGTAATTCCGTATTTCGACCTTGCAGTTCTTTCAAAGCACGTTTTTATCCAAAATCTTGGGCAATGAGCTCGAGCAACCTATAAACAAAATAAAAGCAAAATCAATATCAAGTAACAAATATAAATAGCTAACAAGTGTAGTTTGAAGAGCCAAAATATCAATATTTCGGCACTTATCATTGGGCGTGTAGCGTCATTTTATTCAAGTAATCGCTAGTAACATTTCAACCGTAGGACTTGGCATCTCCGGTGAGAAGGTGGATAAATGGACCTAGCTCAGAGTTAAGATAGGTAAGTCAAAAAAAAAATGAAAAGACTTTTTCGTTTTTATGAAGTGGTAATCGATCTTTTTCTGTTCTTTTCTTTTTTCTAATTTGGCAAACTATTCCAATATTTTCATATTTTGTAATATAAATTCCGTCAATAAATTAGAGAGTGTTACTCCAAAGGAAACTATTGCACTAGAAAAGGGTAGACACTAGATGGCCTAAGCCCTCCCTTGGGTGGTCCATAACTATTCATTCATAAAATGATCGATGCATGGTCGTGAAAAAAATAAAAAATAATAATAATCAGGCATTTATTTTCACCACTTATCATTGAACTTTAAAAATACTCATCACTTATTTTCACTTTCAAAAGACCATCATTTAATTATTTGCATTAGACAAAAAAATACCATCATTAATTTGCACTAAGTTTTTTTTTTTGTGGGTAAGTAATTTGTTAAGTTAGAAAATAGAAAACCCTCTTTCATGAGGAATGATACGGACCCATATTCACAGAAAAGACCATCATCTATTTGCGTTATACCCAAAAAAAAATTCACCATTAATATGCACTGAGTTAAAAAAATAAAACCTCCTTTTATTTGGGTGACATATGCCTATTGATGCATTAAAGACAACGTGAAGGAAGTAAATAAAGTCGACGTTTTTTAAGCTCGTTAAATTTTCAAAACAAGTTTGGACAATGATTGTTTGCTCATTCCGTTCATTTATCCCTATCTGTTGGGGTAATCTCCTCTTGTGAAATAGTCTTGCAAGAATATTAGGTTTTTCGAATATAAACCCACTTTCACTAACCTTTAGACATACAAAAAAGCTAAAGGGACTGAAGGCCACGCGGGGCCCACTATGGATGTCGCACGAAAAATCCGAGCCGTGCAATAATTTTTAAAAAAAACTAAGTGAGCATCGTGGAAAATCAAATCAATCCGATATATGTGGGTGCTCAACATTTTTGAAAAATCGGCAAAAATGGAAAGGATTGGATGAAAAATGGAAAGATTTGATTGAGTACTTATATATATCGGATTGAGCTGATTTTTCACAATGCTCACTCCTTTTTTTTATAAAAAATTATTGAACGACTTGAATTTTTTGTATGAAACCCATAGTAGATCCCGCATGACCGTTAGTACCCTGTCAGTGTGGTACCAATCGGTACCTGTAGTAGCATTCTTTAGAAATATACAACCCAATTTATAGTGTTACTCCAAAGAAAACTTTTGCACCAGAAAAGCGTAAAGACTATATACGGCCTCCCCTGGGTGGTCCATGACTATGATTTTGTAGAATGATTAGGCAAAGAAATTAAAAAAATAAAATAAAATTCAGGGCATTCATTTTCACCATTTATCATTGAACTGTAAAAAAGAAAAAAAGAAGGAAGGAAGAATCATCACTTACTATTTCTTATACGGATAGACCATCATGTATTTGTATTAAACCAAAAATATCATTCATTAATTTGCACCTAGTTAAATCCCCTCTTTTATGAGAAATGCCACAAACGCAGATGGATATGCACATATCAATTTTAGTCCGGAAGCGTTCGATGCACATGTGTCCCACACAATAAATGTCGAGCTGACACGCATCAAACTGTTCCAGACAATGTATGTGCACATACATCAGCGTCCATTACATTTTTGCTCTTTCATCAACATTGAACGTTTACCGTCAAAGATCCATACAGCCAATCTCATGTTGTAACAATATAACTCCACATCTTCCTAAGCAAGCCCAACTCCACTACTTCAATTTACAATCCCACAATTAGAGTGAACACTTCACAGCTGCATCTTTTCAAAGCCGGTTTTCACTTCTATTTTTCTGAACACTACTTTTACCCATACAAGGAACACATGAAATATGATAGTACAACAATAATGATAATGATTTTCGCACTACAAAATTACCATCGATCTGCACTACAAATGTGGAGCGCAAAATCAATTCCTATAGGCAATTGATTTTTGCAATCCACTATTGGAGTGCAGAGAGTGGAGTGCAAAAATGAATTCCCAACAATAATGGTAAGGTAATTGATTTTCACTCTTTTTTTTTTATAATCACACTCCCTTTTGGTCATCTTGTGATCTGAATTTACAAAAATTAACCTCTCATGAGTATGCTCTCACTTGAAAGGATAGCATAGTAAATTTACATCACAAGA
>BPLS01026442.1:24051-63614 GCA_019656275.1 Rhododendron kiyosumense
AGCAGCTTCAATGAGGTAAAATTGCTCAAAAAAGCCCACAAAAAAAAAAAAAAAAGACAAACAAACAAACAAACCAAACCTCCATTTACCTCTAAGGGTCTGTTTGTTTTACGGATTAACATACGGAATGGGTTAATCCTGTGAGAAGTCAGAACTGCATTTACAGTGTTTGGATGCAATATCTGTTGAACAACCAGATGGATGACATACCCTAGAAAACATGGGATATACAATCATAAGGAGAATGTGGCATTGAGAATTCCCTCCCTCTTAGTCCAGTAGAACTACTTTTCCGAAGGAGTCATATATCTCCTCACCATTAGTCTAACCAATCAAAGATGGCCTACAAGAATAATTCTCGTGCATTCTCCACATATTAGCCTTAAGCCCCCAAATAAAGAAGTACGTCTCCATAATACATGGCTCATGCTCCTATAACGCAAAACTATACCAACCAAGTTCAATTAACACCTTTTCCTACTCCATCTTACGTGACCAAAGAAACATAATTGGCAAGACTAGAATGAAAAACTTACCCACTATGATCAAATGTTAATTCCTCTCGATCCCATAGATCTACATGACCACAAGAGCCCAATTTCCCACCAACCTTTAAGCAATGCCAGCTGTAGAATGATGCATAATTCAACCTTCATTATGTACTTGGACATAAAAGATAAATTAAATTTATTAATGCAAAGTTAATGGTACAAATCACTTCCAATTAGAGTCATACATTGAAATATCACCCAAGAGTTCCTCACATGCCAACAATTATGAATATAGGAAGCACTGCACTGGATATCCTCAAATCTCTTCAAATAGCATCTTGAAATTATCATAACCCGCTCCTTGTTGAGTAAAAGGATGCAACAAGATATTCATGCAGAGCAGGAAAACGCCCTTTTTGACGATCCACAGGCTTCACACTGGTACGCTTATGCTTGGCTACACTATGAACTTGTTTTTTTAAGCTAAGTGCTTAAGCAAAGCTTATGTTCACTCTCTCCTCGGTGTTCCTCGCTTGTTCCAATCTTCATTCATTAGAAATTGGAAAGGTAAGAAAATTTCTTGAGGACTTGTGGGATTCAAAATATAAGAAACCTCAGTTCCAAGAAATCATATCTTCTACCACACGATCTTCAATTTCCGGCCTGTAGAAAGTTCCATACACGTGCTATATTACAAGTTCTCCGCAACTTCAATCACAAAATTCCCAGTTATCACAGAAATTACGTACTCTTAAAATTCATCCCTCCAAACACACAACTTTTTATGATCGAACAGGTCATCCAGAAGCAAGACAGACTTTAATGCAGCCGAGGAGGCCTTTCCAAGAGCTTCTTTGACAAACAACTGTAGATTGGCATAATATTAACGTCAACAGGCATCACCGTAGACCATGAAACTTCTATATTGCATTCCAAAAGCACTTCACCTCTTGAAGTCTGAGGCAATCTTGTGTTGCAATCCAAAAATTATTGATTCAACCTCCACACTAAAATGCCAAGACAACTCGAATATCCAGGACAAAAAATGGTGCTTTTATTTAAGGAGGATATGCTACTACCGTACTACTGGAGGCATTTGGTAACCACTTCCCAAAATTCCGTGAATGCACTGCAGAAGATCATAATATCATATATGATATTAGCATTTGAGTTAACGTACTCATACAGAGATACGCTGAACTAAGCATAATGAACGTATCCATCCTATTACCAAGTGCCAAGAGTATTAAGCATCAACCTACGGGCTGAAAACTAATGAAAGAATAGACAAACCAGAGTAATGTTGCATAACAAGTTCATCAAACACACCACCAAATCATGGATATGTGATGATTACCAGAGAATGCTGTAACAAATGTATTAAACAGATCATAACCTGATTTTACACGCCATAAGAGTGTAGGTAGGCAGAAATTTTCTTACAGGAAATCAATCGCAAAAAGGGGAAGCAAAAGGATCGATGAAAGTTGTGTCATATGTTCTTGCCGCTGTGGCCTGCAGCTGAGACTATATGTGTTAACAACTAAGACAACCCCCAAAAACACAAACCCCACCCCCCCACCCAATCCAAACTGCCACTAAACACATATAGCTACCAGAAACAAAATCACATGCCAAATACACCCCATGTTGGTCAAACTATGCCAACCAATATGAAGTAAATAAGAGATAGGATTTTTGTTCTGCATGCATCATGGGACATAATAATATAATATACATGCAAAAGCTAAAAAGCACAATAATTTTGAGATAAACAAATAAAAAGTGTTATCACGTTGTTTTGAAAAGGATCAAGTCCTCTGCATAGTCATTTAACAACGTACGGACCAAATACAAGGGTTCTATTCTAAACATGGCCACTTTCTCCTTTAGTATATGATCGATTCCTTTCCTACAAACTAATTCTAGTAACAGCCGTTCAAGTTGTCGAAAAAACTTCCATGTGCATTCTTGGGCAATACACAAATCTAAAAATCAAGATGGTCTATCGTCTGGTTCGAAGGGACAGAGCTAGGATTTCTGTACAGGGGTGGCCAAAACTTAGAACCTAGAATTCCACACACATATCATGGTTGTTGAATTTTTAAGTTTTCCTTACATATAGTTTGAATTCAATGATGAAAACTAAGGAATAATGTTCTGCAAGAAAAATATAACCACTTCCTGTTCATACTTAGCAAAATATACATCTACACATAAATGGGGGTAATTTTTTCCACTACATAGCCCCTTTTTATTTTATTTTTTAATGTTTGGAGGGCCGTTATAATACCTTATGGATATTTAGTGTACATTTTATACTAAGCAGAGATTGATTCTAGCAAGGTTGGGGGAGGCCCAGGCCTTCCCACCCCTACACTTCCCTCCTCGAGCCCTGCTATGGGTACACTATTTGGTGTACATTAACCACGTTTCGTGGGACTCACTTTGGGGTCCCACACAAATTATCGGAGCGCTCAATTTTTTAAAACATTTTTTTCAGGGTACCTGTAAAAAAAAAATTCAGCTTAGTTGGATATTGGTAAGGGCTTAATCAATTCTTTGCTCAATTTCCTGTTAGCAAATTGAGCGTAGAATCGATCAAGCCTTTAACGAAATTTGACTGAGTTGATTTTTAACAGCGATCCTTTAAAAAGGGTGTTTTAAACAAATAAAGCACAAAGTGGTTTTGTCTCAAGCTTGAATCTACAACTCAGAATCAATAGCAATAGTTTTCAACTGAACCAGTGGTCCCTAAAAAACTTGTTCATCAAAATGAGATGTAGAATCGGAGCTTCTTATGTGGCCAGTTCAAATTCAACGCCTGCATTGGGCACAATACAATTTCGAAAATACTTAACATAATCAACTTAAAGAAAAAGCAACGTAAACCTGGAAAAAATAAAACCCTAATGTCGAAGTTCAGAAACAGACTCACTGTTCAATAGAGCAAAAGCTAACGAATTAAAACCCTAGAACGTATCATCAGCACGTGCGGAAGTGTAACAGAAAATCACATAGAACTCTGAACGTATAAACACACACAAACACACACACACACACACACACACAGGGAAAGAGGGAGAAAAAGCTTACATGGCTGAAAGACGAGCTGCCATGCCCGGCAAGAGAGAGAAAACCCTAGAGTGTTTGCCCACATTCAAGCGAGTATGGAGGAGAGTAGTCCCACTGAGAGCCCGAGGGCGAGAGAGGGTCTTCGCTTAACTGGGTTAAAATCTTTCGGCCGATTTCCATGACTTCACTTCACCCTAAAAATTTTACGTTGATTTATTTTGGTTTATTTTGGGGAGTGATCTTCACTCCTTTTTATTTTTAATACTATTTTTTTTTGTTTTTATTCACATGAATTTATGTATTTATTAAAAAAAAAATTTTCACATTCAAGGACAAAATAAGACCAAAAAATGCAGATTATAAAAAGGGAAATGTGAAAATCATCTCCCTTTATTTTCCAATAAGACGTAGTAATTGACTAAATTAAAAAGGTGGATTGCTTCCTCTCTTTTTTTGTCTTTATTTTAAAAAAAAATCTTATTTCTTAGTTTTTAGTCAATTTTTTTTTTTGTAAATTATTGGTTTGTCTTGAGAGAAATCTAAAAAGTAAAAAAATTATAATCAAAATATCTAAAAGTTCACTAAAAACAATCCAAAACAAACAAATATTTTGGCTTACTTCTGTCTTTTTTTTTTAAATAGAAAAATTCAATGATTATTGTTCTTATCTAATTCAAACAATGATCAATCGGATTTAAATTCCTTTGTACTAGGGTAAGAGTATACCTTAGAAAAAAAAAACTGCATATTATGCTATTTCCCCCAACTGGTTGGTATAAGGCCTTGTTTGATTCGCAGATTGAAAATGATGGGATTAATAGTCCCTAAAATATTTGTCCTGCATTAATTGCATCCCTAATTTCACCCCAACCCTTGTTTGATTCGTGTGGAATTAACTATGGGACAAGGAATAGTATTTTTTTTTAAAATTGAAAAACATTTTTTCAGAAAAAGAAAGTTTTGAAAAAGAAACATTTTTATTACAAAACAATTTGAGAAAAGTTTTTTTTTTGAACTAATTTTTGGAAAAAAAAAAATCAATTTTCTTAAAAAGGTTGAAAATCAATTTTTGGAAAGAAAACAAAACTAGTTTTTGAATTTTTTTTAAAAAAAAAGGGTTTTTTGAAAACATTTTTCAAACAAAATCATTTTTTCGTATTTTTTTAACAAAAATAATTTTCAAAAAACAAGAATGTTTTGAAAAGAGTAATTTAGAAAAGTTTTTGTAAGACATTTTTTAAAAATAAGGAAGTTTTTAAAATATTTTTTAAAAAAACATTTTTTGAAATTAATATTAAAGAAAATAATTCTGTAAATACTTTTTGAAATCAATCTCGATATCATCGAAATATTTTTTAAAACAATCCCTTCTTTGTTAATCATACGTAATCCCACCTCCCCGGATAATATAGTACCCTCGTATAGGGATAAAATTAATCCTGGAATTAATGATCCCGTCAATCATTTTGAGAACCAAACGTGAGATAAAGTTATATTAGGTACAATTGCCTAACTTGAGACATGGCTTGCTCTTTGGCCCAAAGTTCTGAGAATGCCCTTAGCTCAATTATAGGTTGTGTGGTTTGTTTCTCATTGAGTCCCTTAAGTGGAGGGGTATACAAGTCATTTCATCGCAAATGCCTGATTACCGTCATGTCCTTCTTGGACTTTTCAGGTTTTTCGTTTGTATCCTTTATTTGGCCTTTGTTTGTCCATATGTGGGAGGGTATATCTGGAATTTCAACTGAGTAGGGTGTCAACGTAATCTTTAAAAATGGATTTTAAGCAATCGGTTGCTTCCAGTTTTGGCCAATAGTAAAATGATCTTCACTCTATATTGCTTCTCTTGTTGTTCTTCAACGATGATGTGCTTTGTAGTTCCTTGAAGCTTTAGTACTACTTGACTTAATAACTCTTATACCAGAATTGTTCAAAGATTTATCTTAAATTGATTAGTTATATTGACTATGACATACCAATCAAAAAGTTAATCCCTTTATTTGGTTGGAAGCACTATCTATCTTTTGTATGGTATCCAATTTATGTGGAACATAATTAGGTTTGGTATAAAATTGAAATCCTATCTCCTTTTCTTATGTTCATTTGTCATCATGTACATTTTGTCTATGATTCCTACTACTAGATTGCTAGGATACAAGAAATAGTATTACTGCATTTTTGGGTTTCCTGATGTGAAAACTCTCTGGAACTGTATTTTGGCAAACAATGGTGGCTCATGTAGAACTTGTTTATGCGTATTTTGTTTGGGGATTGATGTATGATTAAGGAATTTGAAAAAAAACTGCTACTAATGAGGTGGAGTATCTATGGTGAACTAGGTTCCCTGGTCACACGAATGCCATGCCCGTTGAAGGGAGGAAGTTATGTTGGGGGCAATAATTTTTCTGTGCTTTGTTAATAGTTATGAAGGGACAACATATGTATTCATGAAGATGATAAAAGCATCAGTCGTTGATTACAAAAGGGTTATTTACAGATGCTAATAGTTTTTGTCTAGCAAAAAGGCAGAATACATGCATTGACTAAGATGATAAAGGGATTAGTTCTCTGCCACAAAAGGGTTATGTGGAGATGCTAATAGTTTTTGGTTAGCAAAAGGGTTATTACAGAAGCTGTTTTGGATAGCTGTTAAGAACTGGCCGATGGTTATAGACACATGGATCAAAAGAAGTGAAGAGGGAAATAGGGTGCATGAAATTTTTGGTGCTGAAGTTCGCCTGGTTTCAGTTGAGCCTTGGTTTTTTGGTTGAATTTTTTTATGTTGCTTGGTCAAATGTCGATGCTGCATGCAGCTTTTCATTCTTGCTTGGTGTGGGAGGAGGCAAAGCAAAGGATTGGTGGGAGGTGTCTATTGCCTGCGGTGATGGTTCGTTGGTCATGGAATGCACGTTAAACTTGCATTGAGCAATTCCAACATAATTATGCATATAAGCTTTGAGGGTGATGTTGCATCTCTTGGGCTTTGCAAGTTTGTCGAGAAGTTTTGGCGAAAGTGGTTGCTGCATTATGCAATGAAGAAGTTAGTGTTTTTTTGGTCATTACCTGCCTTTTTTTTTTTGTTTATTAATGTAATACTATAAAGATTGATTTTATGGTAATGGGAATGTTGCACTTACGTCAGGAGTGTCTATTGTTATGTCGGAGGCAGTAATGGCATAGATTTGTTCAGCAACCTCAGGAAAGACTGCATCATCGATTGTTGCTATTGGATCAGTGATGTTGATGGTGAATTTGATCCTGAGAGTTTGGAATATAGTAGTTAGTGACAACACTTGTTTTTGGATTGGAAAACAAAATAGGGTGTGGTGTTTTTTTTTTACCTTGTTAGTGTTGGAACACGGCGTGCACAATAATTGCACCAAAGCTCTGTAGTTTCGTATTCATTTGATGCTTTGTTGCAGATTGAACAAGATAAGTAGTGGAACCGCTGATTGAAATTAGTGACTTTTGCTATGCCTTTGATGTTTATGAGCTGGACCTATAATTGGATTGTGACGTAGTTAGGAATGTGTAAATTAATGGAGAATTTGGTTTTATGTTTGGATGGATAAAAGAAATGTGCATGCTTTTATGGTTTGAATACCTTGTCTACTGTGGAGGGAAGGTCAATAATATTGATTGAATGTGATGATGGTGCTGTAGCTGATCTGGCTAGTAGAGTGTACATTGCTGCTAGTGATGGTAACTGCTTGAGTTTGTCAGCATTGAGAACACACCTGTAGATGTTTTGGTAGTATTAAAGTAGTATGTGCAAGAGTAAATAGAAATGGTTAAGTTAATGACATTGTTATCATGATTGGAGCTCTAGGGCTTCTGGTATCTGTGAATTAAAGATTCTTGATGTGACTTTGGTGGCAAGGGTCATACCTGAAATTAAAGAGGAATTTAAGTAAATGCACATTTGAGTTGAGGATGATGCTGTATGGAGAATGTTATTATTACTGTAGTATGATGATGTTTTGAGTCTGTGTGCAATTGCAACTGGAAAAGTTCCACGCAAATTCACCATTGCCGGTGCTTCGTAGTCACTGAATTGATCCCATAGTGATATGATTGCTGGTTGAAGGCTGGTCATCGAGGAATCATTCATTTGATCAGTTTTATTTGGTATAGTGGAGTCATTATCTAACTTGTTGCGTGGGTTTTTTTACCTTTGGTCCACGATGAGAACATCTGTAACACGTGAATGATTAGCTGGCTTGGATGGGCCAATCTCTAGAATGGCAAACAAGATGTCTGCAAGATGGAGGAAAGATTTGTCAGTTTTGATTCTTGTCGTGAGAGTGGAACAGTAAAATGGCATTGAAAGGAACCTAAGTTGGGATCTGGATCTTTGATCTAGCTAATGTCAGCAAGAGGAGTAAAGTTGAATTTAATTGATCCTTGTGTGAGGCCAACAATCTTTTTGCTCTCAATTGGTGAACGTGCACTGATAGTAAGCTGGCACCTTTGTTCGAGAAAGCGAAATTGTTCAACTGTTGTGGTGACAGCAGCATTGCTTATGGAGTATGTATAGTACAGTTGAAGTGTATCCTCAAGGATTTTGATATTGTTGCCAAAAATTGTTGCTTGAATTTGTGTGCCCTGTCGTGCGACAAGTGTTTTTAGTGTTTGAATGTGTCATTGCTTTTGTGGATATGAAAAGAGCCGCATAAATTTGATCAGTAAGTTTGTTACCTCTATGTCCTACAACACTAATCGTTGGTACAGTGAAGAACTTTTGCTTGATGTCTTTGGCATGCTCTTTTCAACAACGATTGCATAGATTGTGTAGTTCTTTGATATAGGATTGATGTCTCTGAGTGGCAAAATGTTAGAAGCCATTGGTACCTTGGGAAAAGTAGTTGTTAGCATGAGTGATGATTTGAGTTATTGGATAGTAGTATATAGTATATGGATGAGTATTGTGCACTATGATTTTAAGTATATGTGAACAGAATATGATTGAATGCAGAGCAAGAGTTATACCTGTTTTGCTTTGGCCTGCTAGAATATTTTTTTTATATATATGAATACATACATATATGTATATACAATAATGGAGCTTAGGTGTAATATCATGAACAGTTAACTTTCTCCAGAAGTTCTTAGTAGACAACATTTTTTGTGTAATAGTATGCTGATGCATCATTTTCTGAATGTTTGAGGTGGACTTTAATTTTTTCTGCTGTTGTTGCTCGTGATAATGCCACATAAAGCTGGCTGTGGGAGAAAACTGGCTCTGACAAATAAACACCAACTGTATCAAGGGTTTGTCCCTGGGCTTTATTTATTGTCATAGCAAAACATGGTCTTATGGAAAATTGTCGGCGTGTGAATTCAATTGGATATTGTTGGGGGTCACTTGGTTCGAGTGGAATTCTGGGAATGAAAACTGTGGCGCCTTTTCTTTCACCGGTAGTGATTTGAGCAACAATTGTATGTTTGTTGAACTCTTTGCATATTAGTCTTGTTCCATTGCATAACCCCTTTGATGGGTTAATGTTTCGGAGTAACAGAACTGGGATATCTTCTCTTCATAATCAACTGGTGCGTTGGCATTCCCAGTGGTGCCAAGGAGTTGAGGAAGTCAATGTATAATCCCTGCTGTGCTAGATCAGTTGTATGATCAATACTTAGGTATGTGTGTTCCTTTCCAGAAAAGTTGGAAGTGATGACGACATGACGTGATTAATTTTGTCGACCGCCTAATTTTTTGGTGTGAGGATTGCTGAATTTGTCAATGATGAGAGGTCGAGGTGACCTGTGGATATGGTGGGAAACACAAATTTGATAAGCAAATCTAGAGCAAACATCATCTTTGTTGGTTTGAGAGCCAAAAAGGTTGGCAACGTAATATTGCCACTTTCATTTTCTGGTTCTAAACCATTTCCAATGCGCAGAATGTAGCTACTGAATGCTGGATCAATTCAGGCATGCATATTTTCTGTTAACTTGAGCTTTGTGAGGGATTTCCAAATGTAAGACTTTACCAAACTTGCATTGATACAATCTTCTTTTGTTCCTTTTGGGATGACAGGCAAGACTTGCCTAAAGTCACCTCCTAGAACGACCACTTTTCCTCCAAAAAGAATATTTTTTTTTCTGTAATATCTTGGAGGAGAGCATCCAGTGCTTCAATTGATTGCTTTTTTGCCATCGAAGCTTCATCCCAGACAATGAGGACTGTTTCTTTGAGGAGAGCTGCTTTCTTTGAGGAAAGCTGCCAAACCAGATTGTTTTTCGACATGGCAGGAGAACCTGCCATCTATATTTATTGGGATTTTGAACCGTGAATGGGCAGTTCGTCCATTGGGTAAAATTGACGCTGCTACTCTAGAACTGGCAATTGCCAAGGTTATTTTCCTCTGCGAGTGAACCGCTGCAAGTATGGCTCGGTAGAGGAATGTTTTACCTGTTCCATCTGGGCCGTCTATGAAAAAGCAGTGTGGCTCGTTATTAAAAATTGCATCAAGAATTTGCTTATAAGCCATGGCTTGTTGTGTGTTTAAGAGGGCTGGGCTCCGTAGATCTGCATTGGATATATGAAGATCTGTTTCATCCTGGATTTCCTTGCAGATTGGGGCATGGCTTGTTGTTGATGAAAGGAGGTGAGAGAGCTAGAAGTCTTTCAAAGTTTTGCCCATTGATTGTAACTCGGAGTCTAATGTTGTGAGTAATTGCTGGCATGCGGCCTCTTTGGTTAGTTTTTGGATGGAAATATAGTCTTCAATCATGTGCTCTGCAAATTTGAACAATAGTTCAGTTGGATTTGTTGGAGCATAGTATACAAGAATAGTGGCAAATAACTGCCTTAGCGATACTGGCATTCGATATGCACATGCTTCCTCTATGCATTTTTCATTGCTGTCATCAACCTCTAGCAATCCGTAAGCTATTGCTGCATCTCTAAATGATGGATATGTGATTCCTTGGAGAGTTCTGAGATGAACATATGAAGTTGGCTCTGGAACATGTGTCAACAAAAGCCTGAGGTAATACCTCTCATTTTCCTTTGGGTTTGCAGTGATGATACGTCCAATTACCTCTTTTTGTCTGCATTCATGCCATGATCTTGAGTGATTGTCCCACACATATTCTTTAGGAAAATTAACATAAAGTAGCTTTTGTTGTTTTGCCTTCTCACGACTAGCATTCATCCAAAAGAACTACATAAGCATTGTTCTGGACATGAAATCGTTTTCTACTATCCTTTGCAAATTTGAATCATCTTTAAAGCTAATTGTCTGTTGACCTTCCAAATGTAAATGGAGGCTAATAACAGCAGGTCGCATTTCGTAAAGAGGAAAACGATAAATTATCCACATTGCTTCTGACGGGGATATCCATCTTGCATCTCGGAATTGCCGTATTTCATTAATTTCTTCATTTTGCTCTGAAGCAACCAATTGGTAAATGATCTTATCATGTCCTTTGTAGATGTACTTGTAGAGATATTTGAGGGCTTTAATGGTAGAGCAGACCTTAACATTAATATGACAGTCGAACATGTATGGATTATATGGAATTACCCATCTGTTGTCTAGCATGTGGCCACGCACCTGGACTTGTTGGCCATCTAGCCGTCTTCTATATATTGGATATCCATCTGGGCAGATAGTAGTTTCTGTGGAGTAGCTATTGGGATAGTGGTTTTTGCACTTTTCATTTTGCATACATGCATTTTGTGGATTTAGTTCTCCACATGGTCCGTGTAGCATGTGTTTAATGACCATTGCATATAAATGTGGATGTTTTTTCTTGTTTGGTACCTCTGCAGAGATGACAGCATCAAATTTTTCAACAGTGTTGAATTTATAGCCCTTCTGCAGTATAAGCAACATGTGAACATGCGGCAGTCCTCGCTTTTGAAATTCCATAGCAAATGTATATGCGGCGACTGGTCCAAAAAGCTCATCCTTGATAACTATCTTGCGTAAGTATTCGAATTTACTTTTGAAAATTCTTGAAATGAGATTTGGCCTATTTTGGACATCCTCATGGGGCTTTAGCTCTGCTTTGATCTTTGGCCAATTTGGATTGCACGTCATCGTCAAGAACAAATCGGGCTTGCCATACCTTCCGACAAGTGCCATTGCATCTAAGTATCTTTTTCGCATATCTCTTGGACTACCAATGAAAGTAGCTGGCAAAACTACTCTTGTGCCGATCTTGGATGCATCAGATTCGCCATGGTCAACGCTGTCAACTATGCCTTGATAGAGGTCTGCTCTGATTTCTTTTTGTCTGTGCTTGAAGTAATCTAATCTTGATGTTTCAATCTTAACATACATATCAACAGCATATTGTTGTAAAAGTCATGCAGATTCAAGGAGTATTGAGTTTGTGTCCCTCCTGATCTAGAATCGATATGCGTAGAATTCTCGAGCAGAGATCATATGGTCCTTGGTAGCATTTGTTTCCCTAACTGAACACACAAAGGTTTGTTAATATTTGAAGATACAAATTAGAAAAGTGTGTCATTAGTAGAATATTATGGCACAGGAATGAAAGTAAAAGTATTTACCTGTTGCTTCATTGGCAAGTAATTGTTTTGTTGTGGTTGAATGATGGGGGCAGACTTTCCTTTGTGCGGCAGATAACCCTACTGCATCTGAAGGCTTTGTCTTTTTTATTCCTTGATGACATCCAGGTTCGCCAAGGGGGAAAAGCAATGGATATTGGAGGGGATCATAGCAACCGTAGTAGTGGCTAATTCGTTGGCTATGGCCGTCATGTTTGTGCACAAGCATGTCACGCTCGTTTAATTGTGCTGCCTCTTCATCTTCAATCCACATAACGACAACTTGTGATATGGATGGTGGTTGAGCAATTTGATGGTTCATCTGAGGATTTGCCTTTAGTCTGATCTCATAGTCTTCAATGTTTGGTACTTGACGTAAATTGTGAAAGAACTGAGAGTATTGGTTGATGTTGAGCACATCAATTAATGCTAATATTATATCTGGCTTCAGCTTATCTTTGTTAGCCTTTCTGTTTTCAACCTCTTTCTTTGTGTCATAAAAATAGAGCTGTAGATACGATGGCATCTGACCAGATGGATAGAGGCTATCAATAAGATGATAGATTTGACCTTGTGCGCGAAAAGTATAAATTCTGTTAGTGTGCTTTACATAGATTGGATCAAGGTGCACACCCATTGAGGTAAATGCAAAGATATCAGTATAAGACTTCATATACTGAAGAAAGTGCGCGGAGTCTAGGTCAAAGCCTAAGTACAACCTCTACAATTGTGGAGGAATTTGTGTTGGATAAAGGGAAGTCTCACCACCTGAGCAGCAAAACTTTGGTGTTTCATATGGAAATTTCTTTGCACTACAATGAGGACAATTTGGCACTGAGGGGAGCAAAAATAGCTCATTTGGTATGGGATGCGGTCGGATAGCAGGTATTGGCATTAGAGTACCAATTGCCACAACTATATTTCAAACTTCAAATCAAAAATGGCATGCTGTAAAGAACTATAGGTTACACAGCGGAGGGTGAATAAATACCTATGGATATGTCGAACAGCATAGCTGCATGAAAGTGTGTGGGTTAGGATTTTGACGTTGTAAAACGATACAGGACAGAGTTTAAAATGGAATAGATTTGGGATAGCTGTCATATTTGGTGCATCTTGGGCTGAAGTCGATGGTAATTCTGAATAACCTAAGAGCGATGAAGAATAATGTTGAGGATTGACTTGCAAAATTTGGCGAATATGTAAGGAAGATGGAGCGAGATTTTCTAAATCAAAAGTCCATATAAATTTACACAAGAGAAGCAAGGAAAGGATACCTGTGTCTTCTGCAATCAAATTGATGTGAGGAGATGAGATACACTGGTCATTGTTGTCATGTTCTGAGAAATGATCAAAGAAGGAGTTGGAGTTGATATTTTCCTTCATACTGATTTGATCTTCTATCCCAATTGGAAAGAGATTATCTGGCCAGTTTTTTTTTCTATGGTATGGGGCTCTTTTGCATGCATCAACTGATCTTTTTCTTGTTGTGATCGCTCGGAATAACGCGTTCTCTTGGGTTTGTTCAGGAACATTTTTGGGCTTGCTATAAATACGTTTGAACTTTGTTGAGATTATATCTGTTTGGTGTGGCATGGTATGTTTTTTTGATTGGGTTGCAAGAAACATTAGACATCATGTTTACAGAACAATGAGCACATTATAGGTAACGATATGTAGAAAACAATGACGACATTAGAGGTAATAGTAAATGATCAACAATATGGAAAATAGGAAACATGTGCCTATTATGTAAAATCCCAAAAATGATAAGTAAACAGGACAAAGCAAAGGGTTGGACGTTATTACGCAAGAGCTAAAAAGGAAGTTAGTTAACAGCACGAACATATACGATAAGAAGTTATGGAAGAACACATATACCAGTTTTGCTTTTTTTTGATGGCAACGGAGGAAAAGCTGAAAGTTGGTGCACTTAAGGTTGATGAAGAACTCTTTGAAACCTGGGAGTTCTAGCTTTTCATGTGGAGGGGGTGGAGGAAGAATTACGGTTGGAAAAGAGAGAGGACAATGAGGAATGGATGTGGAGGCTCACTATTATCAAGGCTTATGTATAATGTACTATGACAGTAATGGAGGGTATATTTTGTCATTTCTTTTTAGTGTTTTCATATTCATTAATGTTTTGTTTATCTTGATGAAGTAGTCATATCTCTAAAAATTATTGTATTTAAGTGTTTAGAGATGGAGATGTGAGAACACATGAAAGAATCTTGGGGACATGTATGAAATATGTTGTGTTTATGTCTAATTTTTTTAAATTCTTGGATTCTTGAATTGATGTTGGTGTCTGTATTTGTGCTGGTGTTTATACATAGATATAGTTAATTTTATTTGTGTGTATGGCTAATTCAATTTCGTGCCTTTTTTCCGCTAAGTAACACGAAGAAGATGTTTTTTTTTTTTTTTTTTCGGTGAGTTAATATTTTTGTTGATGAATATTGGTTTTTTTTTTTGGGAACATTTGGTTGCAGGAGTTTGCTCTAATTAGGTAAGTTGGTTTATTAATTTTTTATTAGTCAAAAATTGCAAATTGTAGATTGGTATTTTTGGAAAAATTGCAGGAGTAATTTAGTGTTTAGGATGATTTCTGGTAAAAATGTTGGTTTGTGTTTTTTGTTGGCATATTATGAAAACAAAATTGCTTAAAAAGGGAGAGTGTGCACAATCCAAAATCTTTGCGAGAAGAATATGCTCTGGATTTTATGTTGAGCGTCATAAGGTAATTCTACACGAAAAGAATGAGATTTTTTTTAAATATTTTTTTGAAAATATCATGGGTTTTGCTAATAGATTTTCTTTTTTTTTTTGAATTTAACCTAAACTTGAGGTAAATCTGGAAATTGTGTATGTTTTTTGTAATTTTTTCTTTTCGTTTGTTAGTTTTATGTTAAAGCTGTATGAGCTGTTGATTTGTCTTGCTGTAAGGAACTGGAATTTTTTTTTTTTTTGAGTTTTACATAGGTGTTTTAAGAAACAAGTAATCTTTGGTGAGAAAATGTGATTTTTGGTCTGTAGAGTGGCTACTGTTGAAAATACTTTGTAAAAGTGCGGAATTTTACTTTTTTGATATGTTTCGTCATGCCAAATCAATAATTTAGAAAAGTTTGGCATAAAAACCAAAAATGCGGAGAAAATCTAAACAATGCAGGAATTTTCATATTTAATTTAAATTTTGGTGAAAATATTTAACCTAAACTTTGGTCAAGGCCCAAAAAATGCAGCAAATAATGTAAGTATGTAAGGTAATAAATATTCATGAGAGAAATGCCGTTCATGCCACTTCATATTCATAGAGGTAGTGATGTGACTATATAGAAATTAATTACACATTCCAACATAGGGGCATGCACTACTTGGCTGTGATGAGTTGTATTAATAGGTTTAGAAAAGGATAAAATGATTGCATTGTTTAGTGGAGGATCAGAGACAGTGGTTGATTTGACTGCGCATGAAAATATGCAGTTTGGTTCAGTTACGACAAGATTATAAATCCGATAACTTCAAGTTCAATCTTGAAGAGCTCGGCCTTATTTGCGCCCTTTTTTTTTTGTTCGGGCACTTGTTCTATATTGGTTGGAATTAGGAGTATAAACAAGCTGAGTTGAGTGAAGTTTTAACTAGTCGAATTTAGCCGAGCACGCAAATTGTTTGGTTCATTTAGAACATTAGATGTAATTATTCTTGATTGGTAAATGGACACAAATACACGCATCGTTTTGTGGGTTAGTAATGGCTGCTTTGGTTTACATGCACACATATTATTTGGGCTAACAATGCTTGAATGCGGGGCTCTCCTTTTGTCTTTTCGTTGGTGACCTTGAGTGAGGGGTTAATGTTATTATTAGTGGTAAATGTTTAGTATTTGGTTATCTTTTAATAAGTAGATACAATACAATGACTTTTGAAATGAAGGTTTTTTCCTAAAAAAAAATATTTTGATATGACTCCTACTTATTTTGATACTGATGATGGTTACAAGAATGTGGATGGCGCTGAATCAATTATCATAGAGAATAGAGAATAAAGCAAAACACAACTTAGTTGGCCAACATTACCTCCTAACCTACAAAAATACGCAGGATTTTCATATGCAGTGAAAATATCGAAAAACTAATAAAATGTCAGCAAATTATATCCAAAAGCGAATAGCCAACGGAGAACTTTTTTTGCCCTTTTCTCAAAGCAGGGAGCATTATCTATAACAAGCTCAGCAGGCGAAAAAATACATGCATGACGTGAAAATGCGACGCAACAACATGCACTATTTTCTATACACCTAATAACTTGCAATAGTTTTAGCAGATAAACAAGAATATTGCATAGGCTGTGCAAAAACCATACATGCAACACCCCACGGTGGAGAATGTGAAGGAAAAGAACACAGCAGACACAGGCGAAAAATTATCACACAGAAAGGTGGGTAATATGCATAAATAGTTGTGTCCAAGGAACCTATAGCCTATGATGGAAAAATTCACAGGTCATCCCTTTGTGCCGAGGGATCCAAAACAAAGACAGATAAAGGCAATGCGAAAAGGCAGTAAGAAAAGATTGCATACACACATGTACAACGAACAGGAAACATAAATTGGATATCTACAATAAAAGTAGCAACAAGGACCATGCGAAAGTCTAAAAGGAGGCAAAAGGCAAAGTTTCACGGTATATGGCAACATCAACAAGTCTCACACAACTGTTAGGTTTGCAGAAAGGATGCATGGAAGAAATCCAACGCCACACAAGCCCTCAAAATGTACTGAATAACCATTGAATCACTGGCCTAAAACCAATCATAGATCCTTTCACTGTTGTAGCGACCGTCAAAGACTATCACCCGGAATTCAATGGTAGGTAACATGACAAACATGATGTGGTTAAGACATTGCACATAGAGCGAGGCAGCCAATTGGTTGAAGGCATTGACATTGAGGCGCAAATCCTCAATAGGAATAATCCAAGTACAATCTGCCATTTTGACAACCATTTGTTCAAGTGCGAGCATTTTGAAGACATAGTGAAGCCGGGTTTCAATCCCCTACAAAACGAGTTACATTGGCCAGCGTAAAGGCGACGGATTTTGAATTTTTGCATCAACTGTAAAAAGGCCAATAAGAAAAATGAAAAGATGACATACAGTGCGTAACTCAGGGCCATACACATTGAAATAGACAAACTTATTGAAATAGACAAACTTGACGACTGCATTGTGTGGTGTCAAAGTTGATGGCAAGCAAGCAGTGCGCACTCCACCAAGAGTAAAGATGAAATAGCACACAGACGTGAGGAAAAATCTGGGAATAGGAACAAACAAAAGAAGAAGAGAACAATATGTTACGGAATAATATATTTAGCTAGAAACACTGTTGTGGTAACCTGTTAGAGGTGGCAAATCTTGCCAGCGACCATTTGGACTTGACCAATCAAACACAAGCTCGCGGCCATCTGCATCAAACATAATAGTATGAAAGACCCATTTACGCTCGCCCCCAAAAACAACCTTGTGGTCCTCTTTTAAGCCATGTGCCTGGCAAAAATCATCCAAGCCATTACAGAACTCCTGATTAACAATTTCAACCGGCCATGCTTTCAATCCATGCCTGAGGATAATCCAAGTGCTAGAACCATCTGCCTCGAAGTGCTGGCGAAGAGAACGGGGCAACCTCTACAACAAAGAAGAGAAAGCATTTAGCCATTCTCCAAAACTGTTAAGAGAAACAAACCCAAGGGCAAAACAAAAGGACAACGCAATAACTAACCTCAGCAATAACGGGGAGAGAAAAATCCTTCATATACCAACAGTGGTCAACAGCTGCAGAAAAATTAAGTGGGATTACACACTTAAGTTTAGGGCAATGGAAACAACATCAAAGGAGAATAAGAGAAGGAGTTAAATGGACAACACCACTAAATGGACAGAATAATGCAATAATCTGTGGCAATACCTTCCTCACTGTACCGCACAAATGAATGGTAGACAATATCATCTAACCATGCATTCAATTGAAAACCATAACTCCACACACTGACATCGCCTAAATTCAGAACACCCTGATAATGCTGGAGAAACTGAGGTAATGGTTTGTAAACCAATTGATTGTTTTCACGATGCACTCGAACAGCAGCAACCACCTGTTCACCTTGAGCAGTTTCCAGATAATAAAGCACCCTTCCTTCAGATATGACAGAAGGGTTCCTGATAATATCCCAACGCAGAAACGGAACATGGACCGGCATTCTGCTGACAAAATCAAAATGAACAAATACCAAAACACAACAAACGATGAAAAACAGACCTAACTCCCAAAAAAACAATCCCACCACATAACATAAATGACTGAAGTATCTGAAAAATGTAGACTGTTGAAGCAGGAGAAAACCGACAGCAACACACACACAAAGCTTCAGTCACCAAGACAAAAAAAGAACATCTCAAGCACCAAAACACAGTTTGCGTAGCCGGAAGTCACAGTAGCACCAAACAATAAAAGAAAACAGGCCTTTGCAACCAACACAATCATAGAGCAACAAGACGAAAAATAACATAAGCGAAAGCACATCTTGCAACCCCGAAAGACAAAACAAAAATGGCTCAAAGATACAACCAACACTAACAATGGGAAGCGAGCTTGCATAATCCAAAACACAAACTCACTATCCAAAAAGAACCAAATGAAAACACCAAAAAACACATCCAACCCTGGGGTGGCGAGGGGAAGAAGAGACGAGGAGAACAATACCTAAAGCACAACGCAGAAGACACTCGAAGCCCAAAACAGAGGCACAGTCCGTTATCAAAAAAGACCCAACAAAACGAAATCTCAAGCAACCACCCCAAAAAAAAATCCTCGCAAAGCAAGGACAAGGAGAAACTATAACCAACGAAAATAGGAATCAATGATACACCAGAAAACTCATCAAACCCAAGGGGAGGGGGAAGAGGAGAGAGAGTGAAAACAGTATCTCAAGGACTAAATAGAAGAGTCTGAAAGCCCAAAAGCAAAACACAACCTGCTGGTCCATAACAACAAGGGTAGGAGAACCTACCAACGGTGTAGATGCGGCCACAGCCCACGGAGCCCCCGGAACACGCCACCTAGCACACCAGCGGAAAAGACCAAATTGCCCAAGTGCCTAAGGCTGCACTGTTTGCAATCGAGGGGCAAATTCGTCCCAAATTGGAGGACAAAAATTCCGAAAAGCTCCTCCTTTATATATAGGAGGAGGATATTAACCAGAACTTTGGCCGTGCTTTGCTGTAAGTAACAAAGCCATGGCCTGCTATTTTTTGTGGTATAATAAAAAGTACTCTGACAGAGCTTGCCTTGTGAAGTGCCTTGGTAAATTCCTGCTTAAGAGCATACATTTTTTGTCAAGCTATGCTCAGTTGTTGGTTGATTTGGTCAAGTGTACTTAGACAATACTTACGAATTTGTTTCCAAAATTAATGGCACCTTTACGAATTATCAGTCAAGTTATGCTCAAAATAATCTTTTGCCAATGAGCAAGAGTTGACGTGCTATTGAAAGAATTGACTAGTGTATTACCATGCAAGTAAAGACTGCTGGGGAAGCTCTACCAAGAGTTTAGGGATTTTTTTTCCTCAACAAAAGAATTTTATTAATCTTTGAAAATATACAAAGATTAAAAGGACAAGGGCACCCGAAGGAGAAATTACTAACTTAAGGCTACTTGAGACCCAAACGTTGGCAAGAAACCAACAAAATTGGGCCAAGTCTAGACCCCAAACCCTAAAAAACACCCCTAATTGTCAACTGCACCTAAAAACAGCCGCCAACAATGAAGACGCAACGCCACCACTCCCAAAACCCGAGGAACCAGCCCCTATTGCTGCCCTAAAGCTGCAGAGAAACCCCTCCATTTCTAGTCAACCCATCGTAAGCCGTCGTGCACCAGCTGTGAAATTGCTGAACCGTGAAACTACCTCTTGAGATGCCACCACCGTTTGCCATGCTCCGCTGCAATCAACCTCCTAGCTGCCAAATTGCCGTCATTGCTGGCCACAAACCAGTAACACCACCACCTCAGAAACCCCCCAAAACACCTACAAAATGCGAGAGAGCAAACCCTCCAAAACTTGAAGAAAGAAAAAACAACCCTAAACCTATACAACTGTAAAACTCCACCCCAAACCCACCACTGCCGTTGCTGCCCCTAAAACCCCTAGAAAGAAACACCCAAACCAGATCTAGTCGAAACTGCACCTGTGCCACCATTCAACAGCGCATCAACCACAACCTCACTCCATCTGCAGCCACCAAAGCCAAAGCGATGCACACTCGCGCCTTCCACCAAAACACACTAGGACAACCATTGAATGGAACCCAAGGCAGCATGGCCGGAGAGGAGGGCTGTAAAGTAAAGATCCCGTGGAATCCCTTGCCGCTAAGCACAAACCAGTTCCCCTAGGATAGGAAGTTAGGAACCGGTCAGAAAAACCAAGGTGCCCAAACGATGACCACCACTAGCATCCGAAACCACCTGGCCATTAAGCACGAGATTATATCCAACCAGAGAAGAAACCGACGGGGTAAGACGGCAAAATAGATGGGATTGGAGTCGAAAAGAGGCGTGAACAACCAACGAGGAAGGGAGAAATGGTGTGGAAGAAAGGAGAAAGGAAACGAGACCAAAAGGAAGCCTGGGGAGGAGGCCGCCTCCCCCGGGCGGCGACGAGATCTATTAGGTTTAGAGAGGGAGATGGAAAGTTTTTGGTTTGAGAGAGAAAGTCTCATTTTTTTAAATATGATTCAAGAGCTTAGGGGAGTTAAGCAAACCTTGGTTCAAAAAATTCGTTGGGAAAAACTATTTCTCACACAAAAGAAATTTTCTTTAGTATTGTCAGCACTAGATCACTCGTGTGGAGTTCAAAGAACTGAAAGTCTAATTAAATGTGGGAACCAAATAGTATAATTTATTGCTTTTAACATGTGAAGACTCATTGTGGGATATTGTCAGATATTAAGGGCTTTATGCTGGAGTATCATTTTGCGAATTTATATATAAAAATTTCTTTTGCTTATAATATATCTCGAAGTTAAAATTTACGTTTTTCGATACAATTTTTTGTAACTAACGCATCATACAGTTTTGGCATCACTAGATGATAATCCTAGAGCCGCCCTTACTCAGCCTCAGCTGATTTTGAACCAAATTAATTCTCAAAAATCACTTTTCTACTTTAGCTAGTCATTTTTTCACAATTACACAAAATCAAACTTTTACTCTCACTCTCACTCTCTTCTCAATTAAATATCCATACTTTTTGTACTTAATGAACAATATTAAACATGCCCTATCTTATAAAACAAGTGAAAATTAAGTAAAAATATCAATAAAGTGAACAGTCACCCGTAAGAAGAAACGATAGAAGAAACGATGGACTGTTTCAAAGTTAATATGAAAGGTTGGGGAGACGAGGCTGATGCAGGAGCAATTTCGAAAGTTTGCTCTCTACTTTAACGAAAAAAGGCCTTTGACGAGCCTCGTGAGGATGCTTAATGATTAGCAAATACAACTAGCTTTTCATAACAAAATACGCATATGTTTGGTTAATTAGAGAAAAAATAATGTCAAAATTGTTTTTATTTGTGTCAAAACTCTAGTGCATAGAAGTCTTGTACATTACATATATTACAAAATTTTTATACACTACAGCTTTGGCATGAACAAAATGGTTTGCCATTTCCAACACTGAACACTCGATTCATGTTGATAGGCAACATCAATATACAACCAGCAATCAAGAGTCAACACCTACTAAAGCCAACATCCACTTCATAGTAGGAGGCTAAACCCTTATGAAACAAAGTCAAAGATCCAGTGAACTACCTCTATCCCCTTTATGTTGGGATTGGTGCTGGTTGTCGACCACAGGGATTTGAATTTTAGTTTTAGAGTTCCTTTATTAATTTGTGTAACCTCTTATTTTATCCAATTTTGCTTTTTTTTCTCAAAGTGCTAACACCCAAACATGTATGGAAAAGGATATAAACATAGTAAAAAAACATGACAATAGCCAAAGAAACAGTGAATAATATCCCCTAACTTGTCAATGCTCTCATTAAACTTTCGCATATAAGTGCTATATTCTCGCACTCTCCCAAGAATTATTTAATATACATCTTTGATTCTTAATGGAAAAAGTAGATAATTTTGGAAGAGCATATCATCAGGGGGACGGATATAGGACAATCGGTCAATCATTGTAACAGTTGAATTGAAAAAAATGTGGGTGTATTAAGTGTTAGCCATAACAATCGAGGCCCAACTCATTGCGAGGCACACGCGAGCTCCCACAACTTTGGGGTATTGGATGGTATGGCATGTATTAAAATTGGAGTATTTTGTTGTAATTTTTTTGTATTTGGGCTAAGATGTAGCCTACTTTTGGGGAAAAAAATATCCCCTTGTAATTGGGCCATGTTGCAAGTATTATGTGTCTAGTTGGGCCTATGTAAAAGTAGGCCCAAGGTCCAACTGTGTAATTATACAATCATGTAAGGAAAACTCCACAAGGGTATGAAGGAAAACAATTAAGCAACACTAACGGCAAAACTCTTGCCTTAATTGGTCACCAATGTTCAGAGTAGTATCAGAGCAACGAAAAGTTTTTGGGGACTGTGCGCAGAGAGAAGGTAACCAAACATGGTAAGGGATTCTGACCGGCTACTGTATAACATAATGTTAACTTTTTGAATCACGTAATTAGGCTAAAAGTTAATAGGTCAATTGGCGTGGTTGTTACACTTGAAGAACCCGAAAGATATGAATAATTTGATGGATACTCAAAAAACAACAATTGAAATCGCATAGAAAGATTATTATTCCCACTAGTGTAATTCTATATTTCTATTTGAACAGTATTAATACAGTCGAGAGATTGACAAAATCTCATGTGGTGGTAAGTATATGTCCACATCGAATTTTACTTTACCAGCCTACCTGTCTTTCCCAATCAACACTAATTTCGGCTGGTATTATGCTTGGGAAAACATTGATTGCTCCCTCATACAATTTGGTACTAAAAATAAATGCTCTCCTCTAATGCAAGCATAGAAAGATTGAATTCAGTTGACGATTGCATCAGAGTTAGGACTGTTACACTATTTAAATTGTTCGAGTTTGAGTTTTTCTCCAACAAACCAAAGCATATACATATCTTGCTTCCGTCAAATAAACCATTTATCATTCATCCCCTATTACATCTCCCGTTATACCATATATCTCCCTTCTACTATATTCCTTTACAAAAATTCGGCCGACAATCGAACCGTTAATTATTAACTATATGGCCCCGCTTATTTCATCAGTCTTTATATGGCCCCGCTTAGGCCTCTTTCTAATAATTGATGGAGTTAATTGTGATTGAGTTTTACTTCTCACTTTTGAAGTTCGACAACTTTAAGCCTTTCAATTGGGTGGCAAATTTTTCTTCCCGATCTAGTCCGAACCGATTTGGTGCTTAATTAATTAAAATAGACCCTTCATGGCAACAAGCCAACAACAAAGCAGAGTACCATGTTTTCGTAATTGTTTCTCCCCTTGTATGGGTTTTTGACTAAAATACCAAATTCTAGAGTCTTTGCATACATATAAAATCCATATGCCACATTCTGAGATTCCAATTTGATACTGATAGACAACGTGTGGAACTAGTATGGGGTTTTTGTTTTTATTTTTTTTGGAGAAAAGGCATGCAATATCACCATGAGCCTCAACTTCATTGGTTTTATTGTCACCTATCGTTTGAAATCCATCTAAAAGGGAAAAGAAAAGAGAAGAAAACAAACAATGAGGATTAAATTTACCCAAAAAAAAAAAGCATCGAGAATTGTAGGATCAATTACCTAGTATAATTAAGTATTAATTTTACAAGCAGAGAGAAGATGGAAAAAAAAGATATGGGGTTGTTCGTTTTGTCCTTATTCAATTTTTTTTCGCATTTGTTAGTTTTTCGTCAATTTTTTTATGGGGATTTTTTCAAGATGAAAGGAATTTAAAAAGTAAAAAATTACGATTGAATCTTAATAATTTAAAATAAAGATAAAAATAAGGCAATAAGCCAATTTTTTTGTCTTTATTAAAAAAATTAGATTTCGATTGTAATTTTTTACTTTTTAGATTTCTCTTTGTCATGACAAAACAATAATCCTCAAAAAATGAACTAAAAACTAACAAATACAAAAAAAAATTAAACAATGACCAAAAAAAAAAAAGTCACTTAATTTATTTAGCCGAACAATCCACCTTAGAATCAAAAGTGTTGGATCTTGGGAGTTCCATAGTTGTTGTTGACATATATGGACGTAGTAGTAGTTAAGTACCGGTAGAGATTTGAGGGTGGTTATTTACCTAATAGGTGTCTGTAAAGTCATACATGCACAGAAAAAGTAATAGAGAGAGACTTGTGCGTGCCAGAACTCTATTGGCTTTGGCTCGACTCCAAATGCCATTATAATCCCCAAAAACACTCCAAATCGATCTTCCAAATTGACCACAACGCGCTTCTCAAAAAAGAAAAAACAGAAAAGAAAAGGAAACATTGTCCACAACGTACCACTACTTTTAGAGCATTTCCGATCTTTATTCTTTTTTCTATCCAAACCATAGTTATGAATACCATTTCGTACTGGCCGGTACGTATCGTTTTGACAAATAACCGGTACTCTAACCTCCAATTCCGTTCCGTATTAAATACCGATCCTTACCGCTTGGTACTGGCCATTTCGGAAAATACCAGCCGAGACAAGGTTCCTGGGATTAATTTTGCAAAGTGTATTTTTTTTTTCTGGAACGTTATCTTAACCCCCAAAAAAAAAAACGGTTTTTGCAGAGCGTTTTTTTTTTTTGGTCACGGTTTCATCCCTACTTTTTGCCATTTTTTCTTCGCCAATTTCGTGGAGGCCCATTTTCCCATTTTCCGTTTTCCATTTTCCGATTCTAGGTGTTTGGCTAAAAATCACAAAATCCATTCCAAGAGAATGAGTTCTTTGTTTTGAAGGATAGAGAAGAGAAGTGAAAAAGAGGGGATTAGGAGCTTTTCCCATTTTCCGTTTCCCATTCTCAATCAGTTGCCACACAAAAAGACCAATGTACCCTCTCCATTCTTCGATAATACCCAAAAAAACCTTTCATCTTCCACCACAAGAACGCAGAGAGAGAGAGAGAATTGTAGAGGCATTGGAAAATCTTCCCATTCTCCTTCACCTCTTCACGTCCTCTCCATAATTCTTTTTGTTGGCAAATTGTAGAGGAAATTGCAGAGAGGCTTGAACCGATTGCACACTACGATTTAACATATTCATATGGAGGAATCCAAAGCTGCAATTTTTTCTAATTTCACGTGGAAAAAGACAACTGGATTTTAAAGACTTGAAGCCAGTGGATATTGGTATCCCAGGAGAGGCGGCTCTCAACAACTTTGCCTCCATTGTTGTGGGTTAACGTCAGAGAGAGGGGGAGAGAGGGCGGGGCGGGGGGTAATGTAATGGAAAAAAGGAATTGCAGAGGGCAGGTGTTGAAAAAGTGGGAGGCAGAATACAAAAGGATGGGTGTTTGCCAATTTGTTAGGTTAACTGGTAAATGAGCCGTAATAGTTGTAGAGCTGGTAATATGGTAAAAATTCAATTCATAATTCATTTTTATCACATATCTTTCAAACACTACTCTTGCTATAAAATACATTCTGTAGTTATCATCCAAACACTCTATCAAATTTAAAATACATTTTGATCATAATTCAAAAAGCCAAAAAATCAAAAAGCTGAAAATGAAAAAATTAAAAAATAGGCTCCCAAACATTCTTAAGAGTGTTATTAGCTTTAACTTTACTTTTGCAAAGCCTAAAGACGCAACATAATTTCAAGAATGATCCCCATAGACCTAGCTAGGACTTGGTCAGCGATGTAGACAAAATTGAAACATTCTTTCCACACAATCATGGACAAGAGGGTCATGACCACACCAATGAACGAGGCATAATCCAATGGAGTATACACTAGGATCCCCAATACAAGTCTTTCATGTTCTCGCCAAACGAAACGAAACGAAAAGTAAAGAACAAGAGACATAGTACGTAATCAACTTTTAACACGTCTCTAATTTTTCAAAAAAAAGGATGTCTCATGTACTAGTCAAATTTGCCATGTCTATTGAGACCCCTATGACTTGGCAAAGTAATACTCCGTGTTGAACTGGGCTTTTAGTGAGGACTCCCATGATGTTTAAACATTGGAGTAATTAATAATATTTTTACAGATTGACAAAAAAAATATAACATTCTAGGTCTTGGTACAATCGTATGTTTGAAAGCAAAAAAAAGAATGTGAAATAATAAATCAAGAAATCCACATGGAATATTATTACAATTGTTGGGGGAGCTTGAAATATGGAAACAAACCTTTTTTCGTAGCAAATTAGCAAAATATTCATCGCCAAAAAAGGAAAAATTGGCGATGAATAAATTTTATTTTTTTGGTCACCAAGGGAATTTTGCGTGAAACATTTAGTGACAAATTTGGGAAGTTTATAATTTCATTCATTGTGTTACAAAGTTTAATTATGAATAAAATGTTTGAATTTAATGTTGTTAATTTTAATTGTAATTATTTGGCAATTTTTTTTCAATTTAAAAAAAGTGAAGGCAATTCTTGTAGAATTATTTTTTAGCTTTAGCTTTACAAGGCTCGAATGCACACTGACACGGAAATCGATAGAGCATGACACAATACAATGCGAGCACAACACGAATTGTGTTGGGTTGTGGGTCAAGCTAAGTAAAAAATATTCTGAAATAGCACAACACATCATGACACGATGCGATTATTAATGGGCCAGCACGGAAATAAATGAGTTGGGCTGGCACGACATGGCCCATTTGATACCTCTACCAATGACATAATAATTTTCCTACCTATTTTGAGTTTACCCTTTTCCTAACTCAAATCCATACAATTAATATTTTCTCAACACCTCTGTACACTTTTTAATATTAACAATTTTGACATTTTGACTCAAATTTTGAAAGCTTAAATAATATACCAGATTTGGATTTAAAAAAATGGATACAAAATTAAAGAAGATATTCGCTAATAAAGCTTTTGAACGGCCGAGATTTCTCCACTCTCTCTCTTTTCATTTGACCACTCTCTTCCCTTTTTCTTTCTCTCTAAAATTTGGTCTATGCAAAAACATCTTAGACGATTGAAATTGCCGATGGAGTACCATGTCCGTGTGCACACAATAACTTCTCCTCAAGAGTGGCCACTCCCAAGTCCCAACAAAGGCAACAAAGACAGTGGAGCGAATTGACATCACCACCCATTCAGCAATCCCGTGAATGCCATCGATCCAGTTGATCTCCAAATCAGAAACCCCTTTCCTATTCCAGACACCCCTAACTATCCACCAACGCAAATCATCGTAATTCGCAGCATCAACGCAGAAAGACAATTAACATCACCGCCCCATTAGCGGAAAACGATCCCGTGAATCCCCATCCGATTCTCCTCAAAATACTCAAAAAGAAAAAAGAAAAAACACCCCTCTTTCCTATTCCACTACTCCACACACCTCACTTCCTTCCAAAATTTCCCTATAAAATGCATCCAAGGAATCCCACCAAACCACCACCCTTCTCATCCAAATTTCTCCTCATCGCCATGGCCTCCCTCCTCTTCCTCTCTCTCCTCCTTTTTTTCTCTCTCTCCTCTGCCGTCCGCCACCACAACCACCCTCCATCCCCACCCACTCACTCTATAGCCTCGGTCCCGCCCGAAATCCACCAGGCATGCACCGCTACCCGGTACCCCGACACCTGCGAGACCTCCCTGGTCCAGTCCAACCATGTGCCGCCCAACCCCACCCCGGCCCAAATCATCCAATCCGCCATCGGGGTATCCTCCAAAAATCTCGAAACGGCCCAGTCCATGGTCCGGGCCATCCTGGACTCGTCCGCGGGGAATCTCAACCGCTCCACCGCGTCCAAGAACTGCTTGGAAGTCCTCCGCAATTCCGAGTACCGGATCAACTCGACGACCGAGATCCTCCCGCGCGGCAGGACCAAGGACGGCCGGGCTTACATGAGCGCGGCCCTGCTCTTCCAGTACGACTGCTGGTCCGCTCTCAAGTACGCGAACGACACTGACAAGGTGAACGAAACGATGGCGTTTCTGGACTCCTTAATGGGGCTGACGAGCAACGCGCTTAGCATGATAAGGTCGTACGACATATACGGAAACGAGATCGGGTCGTGGGCGCCGCCCGTCACCGAGCGGGCCGGGTTCTGGGAGGGGTCTGGCGGCGGGTCCGGGTTGGGGTACAACGGCGGGCTGCCGTCGGGTTTGACGGCGGACGTTACGGTGTGCAAGGGGAAGTGTGATTACGGGACGGTGCAGGAGGCCGTGAATAAGGCGCCGGAGAACTTGGTCGGGAAGCGGTTCGTGATAGGGATCAAGGAAGGGGTGTATGAGGAGACCGTTAGGGTGCCGTTAGAGAAGAAGAATTTGGTGTTTTTGGGGGATGGGATGGGCAAAACCGTCATTACGGGGTCGCTGAATGTCGGCCAGCCAGGGGTTTCCACCTACAACACTGCTACAGTTGGTAAGTGATCGAATTTATTTCACTTAAATATTTTGTTCATGGATAATGATTTTTGCACTCGTTTTTTTTTTTATCAGTGCACTCATTTTTTTCTCTTTTATAGTGAAAAAATAAACTCCAAAGCAGTGTTTTAAAGAAAGAATTAATTGTGGTGATTAATCGGTAGTGGGCCTATCTGATTAGGTCTGATTAACGAGTAATCACCAATTACTAATTAACATGTACAAATTAATATGATTACCTGATTATCATAAAAAATTAAAAAGAGTGTTAAAATCATTTCAATTATTCAAAATTCAACGAAAGTACATTTTTTTTCCGTTATATCGTAGCCGTATAGTTTCGCTAATATTTATGCCGATATGTTGACAATGTGAGATATTTTATGTAACAAACCCAAGGATGTAAACAAAATCAACGGTTCAGAAAAATATCTTAGTGGATAGATTAGAAAAATTGTTTAATGGAGTAGATAAAAATACCTTGGTGGATAGATTAGAAAAATATTTTTTGAATTTTTGTAAATATATGTCACTGACATTAAATGTTATGGAAGTGCTTTTGGTCCTTTTATATTGTTTCCGTTTGCAAAAACATGGAAACGATGTAGGATTACCAAAATCTAATTTTATGAAATCCTTCCTTATGCATGCTTGAAACAATTAAAAAGGGATTATCTTTATGCATAATTATATTGGACATTCCAAGAGGACATGATCTGCGTGTAGTTTTTCGATCTAGATTTTCAGTTTGTAACATTTTTTGAAATGCGTAATGGTTTTTGACAATTCATTCTCTCTATCGACACGTTATTTTAAATTTTTGTTCATGTGCTTGTGAAATTGTTTCATACTTGATAAATTCAAATAAACAAAGACAAAATTAAATAAGTATGATTTAAGTCATGTCATTCATCTTAACAAAGGCCATTAAAAAAGTATAAAAATATATATCTCAAAGTTGAAAAAACTTAATATAAGAGTACGGGTATTTCTTAGAAATAGATGGCTTGTTTGTTGTTTATATTTTCATGTTTTACTTACAAAGATATGTAGAATTTTAAAAATCCATAACCATTTCGTTTACCTTCTTTTTATTTTTCTTTTCGGAGTGATTTTGACACTTTTTAAATTGTTGGAATTGATTTCAGAAATGCTAGGTACAAAGAAAACTTACTCTGAAAGTACCTCGAAAACAACAATCAATGGTTGAGAATCACTTTGATGATTATGTCACACACATCAAAGTGAATCTCAACCATTAATTACTGTTTTCGGGATACTTTCCAGGTAAATTTTCTTTGAATTTCTGACAATGGCCCCCCCCACCCATCTTCTATTTTGTCCCGAAACTTTTCATTGTACAGTTTGTGTTAAACAGCTTGTAATCAAACAAAGAAAATCTCTTTTCCCAAAGTAATGTTGCTTTAATTGGTTTAACTTTGGAACGTTGATAACAATTCATTACTCATTATGGATAGAAGGTAAATGTTAGTTTGACTGCGGCAGACATTTATGATTAAAAATCTTCCTCTAAATGGAAACATGCATTACTCTTGAAATCCGGTTATTATTACTCCATTATTTTGAGGATGCATAACTTTAAAAGCAATTTTATCTACTCCATTAAATTGTTTCTATTTTGGTCTCTATTATATTCTGATTCCCTCCTATATTCAATATTGTTCTGAAAATCACAAGTTTGATAATTAAAAAAAGAAAGAAATTAAGTTCAATGATGCATTCTCATATACTTCTGTTTTGAACACTTGCCAAAAGTTACAAAAAGATTGCTTGCACAAAAAATTCAAAATTTTTGAATTTTGAATTTTTTGCTTTTGAATTTTTTAAGAGTTTTTTTTTTTTTTAAAAAAAAAACATGAATATACGTGTTCTTTTTAAGTTTTTGCTTTGCATAATTAACAATCTTTTTCGGGAGCATAGAGTAATATTTTTTTTTTTAATCATGGAGTAATAGTTTACAGTCCAAGAACAGTGACTATATCATTAAGGCCCCGTTTTTGCTATCTTTTTCATCTATAACTTATTGTCAAAATTAAAGTTCTTTCTCAATCTTACATTAAAACTTTTTCCTACATCTATTTTGACCTCTCCCTTTTTTCTCCTATACCATCTAAGTCATAATTTAGTGAAAGCAACTTAATTACAAAGTACTATTCCATAATTTTTAACTTAGCGGAAACGCCCCCAAGTTAAAAAGATTATTGCTTTGACTATTTTTCCTTTTTCCTCTCTTCCTATGATAAAGTGGAGTTGGAACTTCTTTTTATATTAGTATTGAGTAGGATTTTTCAATCGGACTAATTTACGCATCTCCAAATTATTGGGACCAGGTTGGAGAAAGATACTTGTGGATTGATGGGTGTTTGTCATTTTCTTATTGGGGTGCCGGCTGTCCCCTTATAGCATGCGTGTTAGGCCAATCCGGGCCGTCCATACTCGGCAATCAACGGCTCAGATTGTATCTTGGCCGAACAGATTTTAGCTGTCCATGCTTTTTCGGCCGAGATGCAATTTGAGCTATCCATTGCCGAGCATGGACGCCCTGGATTGGCCCAACACACACAGGACAACACGCACCCCGGGTACGTCATTTTCCTCCTAGTAGCGTTGTCCCTTTCTTATTCAAATACATTGAAAAATTCCACAGTTGACCTTGCAAGTCATGGTAGAAATCAATGGCCATTTCATTATGGCCAAGTATTCCCAACAGTTCATGTGATCTCTTCCAAAAAGAACAAGACAGTATTCCTAATAGCTTTGTCAGGTCATGCGTGGTAGGACCCAAATCTCCTCCAACCTTGTCTGCCAGCACTGATCAACGACTCTGTAACATAGACTGGTTTATGTCAAATACTCCCGAAAACTCAACACTTGAATAAGCATGTATATGTGAGTATGCTATGCATGAAAATATTAAATATTGTCTTGCGCTTAATGAAAGAAATATAACAAGAAATCTGAATATTTTCACAAAGAATTTGACGAATCCGATACTTAAGACACATATGAACTCCTGGCACATAGATGAAGAGTATAGTTGCCACGACGTAATGTGCACCAATTTTCCTATCTTGGCTTTTGGTCTTTTTTTCGATGTGGCGGTCATAGGTTTGAACACTGAAGAAAACCTCTCCGAACTTGAGGATAAGGGTGTGTACATCTAACCTTTTCTCTGACACCCCAGTGGCTAGGGACCCTCTTGCACTTAGCCGCTCTTTAATTAGACATGAGTGACATGGTCTGTGAGTTTTTTAGTCACTTGCTACTGCTGTGCTGCAAGATTGTGTATGCTTAAGAGGAATACTGGTGCAAAACTGTCCTCGGTTTAACGATGTCAAATATTCAAACCGTCTGCGAACATTGGAACTGGAAGAGGATAAAAAAGAAAGAACAAGAAAAGAATGATAGCGGCCAAAACAGAGTATTAGATGAAACCATAGTATCAAAACACAATTTTACCTAAAAATTGTCTAGGCTCTGTTCAATTGTCAGAAATATCTTCAAGAAAACAACTCACTGGAAAAGTGAATTAAACAAAAGCAAAGGGAAATATGTGGGACAGAGTCTCATTTCCTGTTATAGTTTGCAAGAGAGTTGTGAAAATGTAGTCTATTTACTTCCCGCAATATATAATCATGTAAAGAACTGAGTTCAAGATATTAGCGGAAGGAAACCGTTTCCTTTAAGAAAATGTGTTTTCGTAAAGCTTGTTTTGACTCTTATTTCACACTGTTGCAGGTGTTCTTGGAGATGGATTCATGGCCAGTGGTCTAACCATCCAGAATACGGCAGGTCCCGATGCTCACCAAGCGGTGGCCTTCCGGTCCGACAGCGATCTATCCGTCATCGAAAACTGTGAATTCCTCGGTAACCAAGACACTCTCTACGCCCACGCCCTCCGCCAGTTCTACAAATCATGCAGAATCCAAGGCAACGTCGACTTCATTTTCGGAAACTCAGCCTCCATATTCCAAGACTGCCTCATTCTCGTTCGCCCGAGGCAACTCCAGCCGGAAAAGGGTGAGAAAAATGCCGTGACAGCGCAAGGACGAACCGACCCTGCCCAAACCACCGGATTTGTGTTCCAAAACTGTGTGGTGAACGGTACCAACGATTACATGGCATTGTACTATAAAAACCCGAAAGTCCACAAGAACTTCCTCGGGAGGCCTTGGAAGGAGTATTCGAGAACGGTTTTCATCGAGTGTAACTTGGAGGCTCTTATTACTGCCGACGGGTGGTTGCCTTGGAGTGGCGATTTTGCATTGGAGACTCTCTATTACGGCGAGTATAAGAATTCTGGGTTGGGAGCCAATTTGACGGGGAGAGTATCGTGGAGTAGCCGGATACCGGCAGAACATATTAATTCGTATTCGGTCGAGAATTTCATTCAAGGTAAGGAATGGATTCCAACATCTTCTTGATTAATAGGAACTGGTTGCCTATGCATCAATTTGTAGCAGTATGCATACGGGCGAAAGGGAACTTGATGGATGATCCCTTTATCATTTCAAGCTATTAAGAATTGATGAAATGCTTATGTAGGAATGAAGTTCCAAAATTCATAGGTGTGGGCGTGTGGCAGCACCCATTGCTAAAGCAAACCATCATATTATGGATTGAAGTTTGCTTATGGATCAGTAAATTTGGGTCGTTTATCTAACGAAACCAATCTCAAATGAGTTTTAATCGGCCAAAACCGAGTTGAGCTCGAGGTTTTTCGGATATATGAGACTACATTTATGTTCTTGTTGGGAATTCGGCCAAATCCAACAAACACACAACGCGCAAAGATAATCAAGAAACAAATACAAGAATCTCTTGCTCCTTTGGCTAGCTAAGTTCGTGAGTGATGTTCTGGAGTGCCGGATCTGCCATCGGAAAATAAACCAAGATGCGTAGATTTTTACGTAATTCCCCAATTGATTGTTGCGTACACATCCATGGCTATTACCGGTTTCACTATGGATCAAATAAAGAAAGAGTACAAGTTATATTGGTTGTTGCGTATAGCAAGTACTTATAACCTTAAGGTTTTTCATCACCAAATTACCATAATATTGCTGTTTAGGTTTTGAAAGCACAACCCTGAGCCCCCCACGACCTGACCTGGCATGTTGAACCCCGAACCCTTAGCGAAGCACGACCCAAACCGAACCGAATCGGGCCTTCACAATCCCAACACTACTGTTATTGGTAGACATCCCTTGGAATATTGCATGTCCAATTCTCCATTTTGGTGATGAGGAATAAGCCTTGAAAGTAACAAGGAAAAGGTAGAAAATATAGAAATGAATGACAAAGATACCTGATCACATGGAGTACTTTTTTCCCATGCTTCTTAATGGGACAAAGACAATTTGGCAATTATGTGCTTCCGTGACTTTGAAAGACTTGAGGGTATGTATGGTCACAAGCAAAACAGGGAAGCATTCAAAGTTCTCTTTCACTTCACTTATTTTCCCAACACAAGACTTTCAATTTGCAAATCTTGCTTTTTAAGCATGGGAAAGTGGTTGCTTTTTCTCGTTTATGAAGGTTGTCAATATTGGGGAAGTGCTTTCTATTTCTTTTCGTTGAAGTTATGGATAGTTTTTAGCTTTTCATTTGCTCTAACCAAGGATGTAAACAAATTGAGTCGTCCATGAATAGAGCACTGTCAACTCGTCCGCGCGAGTTCTATTCATCAAATCAACATGCACAAGTCATGAAAGTTCTAGGCTTGTTTATTGAGCAAGCTGAACTCAAAAAACGGTTCACCTTGAGTACGTGGCTCGCAGATGGGGGATACATGTATATGATTTGTTATTATTTTGTTATACTTGGTGTTTCATGTGCATTGCCTAATGAAAGTTCATGTGCAATTTCATCGTGCTCGTGACATCTTTTTTGTCCCTCTCTATATGCATGCATGTCAATCAAAACTTTATTTATTTATTTTTTTGCATGGCCCCTTTATTGGAAGGAGTAGAGCCGAACTCGAATCCTCCACTCAACCCGACGGAGTCCAACCACTTAACTACTCGACTCGACTCGACTTAGACATCTCGCCCACTTGGTAGCCCTAGCTAGATGACTAGCATGTGGTCCTATATAGTTAAATAAATAATTCTCGGTTTCACGTGGGGCTACGGAAGCAATCGGTCCATAGACAATTAAGAAAGGTAGATACGAGATGGAGACCTACATCTATTCTCACATGCATATATGTTGCTGAAAAGACACTGATATTTGGTGATATTGTTGATAGTGGCCTGGCCTGCGAGCTTCTATATATGTGATCACGAGTTCATCTTAAACAACGCGTATTTTGGATACGAAACTTGCTTTATCTTATTCTATGCACATATAGAGGTCGGTGGCATGTGACCAAATAGTAATGTCACAACTTAAGCAAATACTATACCATTGGAATGAGTTCGCAACTGCACAGATAAGGGGGCCTTTGGGGGACAATTTATCTTAAGATTTTTAATTTTAGATTTTGAATTAAAGCCTGAGTAGATTATGAATTTGTGCAAGTGTTTGGATGATACAGTGCATAATAAATTTTGCATTAAAGTAGTGTTTGGATAAAATCTAAATACTCCGTCCGTCCCTCAAGATAGTCCCACAACAAAAAGACATTCAATTTGTAATCAATAAAAAAATAAAGTATTTATGTGCATGAGTTTATAGATTTCTAGACTCCAAATTAATGATCTCAATTAGTTTTTTAATTTGATGTCAAGAAATTCGTAAAAGTTATGCACATCAGTACTTCAATTTATTTTTTGATAAGAATATTACATGTCTCTTCATAGAGGACGAACTTAATTTGCTGGATGGAGGGAGTAATAAATTCTAAGTTGATTTATTTACCCAAAAAAAAATTCTAAGTTGATTTTTGACATGTTGCCCTTGGTTCCAAGATATGTAATTTCATGCAAATATTGAGAAGGATATCAGGGGCGTTTGGAAGCCAATTTTCTTTTTTTAGCATTTTGGATTGTGAATTTTAGAATTTTAAATTATGGTCTGAATAGATTATGTATCTTATGATGTGAGATGGGTGCATAATAGATTTTGCGATAAAGTAGTATTTGGGAGTATAATTATTTTTTTTTAACACGGAAGGGTAAGAGAGTACTTTCACTTACCACCTCCTGATGAATTGATCTTTTTATCATGTTGTCCTTGGTTATTTATTATTATGGCACTAGGGTTTGCCAGTGCCTAAAAGCACAGCGCAACGTGAGATCTAATTAGTGGCAATTATGCATATCAATGGTTAGGATTTATAAAGAGATAAAATTCAAAAACCCTTCTCCCTTATTATGTGAATTATAATGTTCATATATGAATATACACCTTTTAGATAGTCTTCATTAAAATATGGTTTGGTCCTTCCTCTTCACTAATACTTGCGTCTGACATCTGAAAGTTTTCAATATTTTGTTTTTCTGAGCATAAAGTGTCAAATATTGCCTTAAAATTTTTTGTTATCATTTTGGAATAAATCTGCAACTTATTATTATTTCGTGACGAAGATATATAGAACATAAAATCACAGGAGGCGGAGATCAAATTCTTACAGCAGGTTAGGCTCTAACTAGTGGTTCCTTTTGCGGCCTTGGGGAGGTCTCAAATGGAAGAGAGGGCTGTAAACGAGCCGAGTCGAATCAAGTTTTGTCGAGCTCAAGCTCGGCTTGTTTACTAACCGAGCAAAAAATTCGAGTTCGAGCTTGGCTCGAACCTTAACGAGTCAAGCCCTTAACGAGCTGAGCTTAGTTTTTTTTATTAAACGAATCTCTTTAATTGAATCAAGCCACCCTTAATGAGCCGAGCTTTTGTTGAACAAATTGAGCTGGAGCTCGGCTCGTTCACTAAACGAGCTGAAAACTCATCTTCGAACTCGGCTCATTTAGTAAATGAGCCGAGTTGAATTTTAATAAGCCAAGCTCTCGAGCTGCTTGATTTCTTTATAGCCCTAGATAGCTCCAACACGTCCTAGAGACTCAGAGCAGAGCCAGATCACACCCCACACTCCTAAATTATCATTTCATTAATTTCTTTCCTAAAATGCAAATATTCCCAAACAATTAGTACTATTTGACCTAGGCGATTATGGAAAGCAAGCCTATGGAATAATGAACTCCTAACAAATATTATTAGACGACGAGATATTGAAGTATGAGCAAAGTCTACTTTGACCCCATATGGTTATTTCCATGTGCGGATACCCCCCTCATGGTTCAAAACTAAGCACATAACCTACCTGTGGTTTTGAAAATGTGCGGATAGATCCCCTGCCGTCATGTTTTCCATCCATATTAACAGACACAGCATTAAAAGACCGATATACCCTCATCACGCCCATTGATTTTTTTTTTTTTTAAAATCTAATCACACTATCCCTTATACCAAAAATTAAATCCAAACCGTTGATATTGTAAATTTTGACGAGTACTACATCTATGCCAAAACTCAAGTCAATCAAAAAATGAAAAACCCATGGTCGAATCGATTTTGTTATGAAATTAAAATTTCAAATTTGAATTTACTAAAAATTAGATCACTGGGTTATTGATGCCTGATCGAGATGATTTTGTTACAGAGATACTCTATTATTTATTTAATACATTATGAACGACTCAGATTACATTTTAGAGGCATGCGAGATACACCTCCGTTAATATGGATGGAAAACATGACGGTAGGGGGTGTATTTGCACATTTTCAAAACCACAGGTAGGTTATATGCTCAGTTTTAAATCATGAGGGGGGTATTCGCACATGACGATAATCACAGGAGGTGAAAATAGACTTCGCTCTTGAAGTATGATATCTTCAACAGTTCTTCTACTAATATTTTTTTTTTTGTGAGAAAAAAATAAGGTTAGGAAAAGGAAAAAGTGAGGTGCGTACGTAGGGCCAATTATGAGATACTCCCGAAGCTATCATGTGGCACTCACCCCACGCTGCGCAAATAAAAAATCGTCATCATAAGGTTACTCGTTGTATTCCAATCATCTAACAAAAGTGTGAGGTATAGTTTCTCGATAGAGGTACGTAGCTTTCCTCTCCCTTCTTGCATAGAGATTAGAGATTGATTGGATTCGGGCCAGCACCAGAAAGGGAAAAAGTCAAAAGCGAGCTAGTTTGTGTTGTCTACTTTCTTTCACAAAATCTAAAAAGGACCAATCATACAAGGCTAGAAAGCCCATAGTGGATTTTAATATGTTTTTTTTCCTGATCTATCGATGTTTGATCAAGCTAATTTTTCACGTGAATGACATACTTAACGAGTTCTACAAAATGAATCATTTCGATCATTACTGTGGGTCCAGAAAGCGCCCACAAAGGCCCAAAATTGGAATGGACTAGACCAAAGAAAAATGGAAAGTGCTAGGTACAAAGAAAATGTATCCGAAAATTACTCCGAAAAGGCAAATCAACAGTATAGATGTACTTCAAAGTGAATCTGTACCATTGATTTGCCATTTCGGGGTAATTTCCGGGTACGTTTTCTTTGCACTTAGAATTTCCAAAAAAAAAAATTGGACAAGAGCTCTGTACTGTACTGTATTTCCTGTGGTTGGCGCCGTGGTCACCACCACCACTCGGGATTGATTGTGAGCTGAAAGATTTGCATCATGATTTTGATGTGGCTTTTGTTTCCTATCAACTGGGAAACCATATCCATAACAACATGAAGCAAATACATAAAAACATTTGAATGACGCAGGGGAAGAAGGAGATGCTCCTTCAACGGGGGGGCCGTCCCCTTGCCTTTCTTTCTCTTGACTTCCGCCGAGCCATTTGATCTCACCTCCTCACCTTTCTTGTTGCTAACATTACTATCAACTCTAGCTTCTTATGCCGTATCCTTCCCCACAAATGAGAGGACTAGGGACCCGAGGGTCAGTTTAAGCCCACCGACAGCCCCCATTCGGGCACTGGATTTTCCACGCCTTGTTGGAGACATTGAAGGCTCTTGGCTTGTTCTCCCCTCCCCCTCCATATATGCATGTATTTGTATGTAGCTTAGTGTGCGAGAACAGAGATAGAGAGAGTATAACAGTCTAGTAGTGCAACTTTCTCAGTGGAACGAGCATTCCAGCCAAACCGCATAAATTTGGTGTCTGTGTTTTGTGTGTGACCTATGATCTCCAGCACCTTAGCTATCGAGTCTTGGTTCACCCAAGACCTCATGCTTGAAAGGAGAAGAGTCGTTAGGGCGACCAAAAGACTCACACTCCTCTCCCTTTTGGGGTTTCCATTATTCCATGACACTTCCACTCTAGTTTCAAAAGGAGTACCATACTCTCAAGTTTATCGAGCATGACTTGGAATGTCTGCAACGTACACACCAGAAAATCGGAGCCTGATATTTCATATGGTATACTCATCAAGGTCCAAATATATTCCCATGCATAGCTCAAACTAACAATAGTCCGAAGCTCAAGAGGTACATCATCAAACAAGTTCACCCAAACAGGGACACTAGAGAACCTATCCTTGGAAAGTTGTATTCCTGGGAACCATCTCTTAGCAAATTTATAGCCAATCGCCAAAGCAGAAAGGGCCATCATCAAGAATTAGCTCAAGAGCTTCTTCACTCTTCATATATAATACGAAAACCCCATTCCCAAGAGTTGCAACTTGCAACCTCACCGTGATTTTCTTCCACAATCTTTGGCCAAAGCTTTAACATCGTAGAATGATAACCTCCAGAAGATAAAAAGAAATCTTTAGAGATTCAAGATGAATGTGTAATTGCGTTATTTGAAAGTAATAATTGAGCATTTGGCAAAAAAAACATCTAAG